>WAAE01020104.1:345002-367834 GCA_013400495.1 Nicator chloris
CCATTGTCCGCGGGCCGCCCCGCCCGCCCCGCGCACCTGCCCGCGGCCCTGGGGGCGCCTCCGCCGGCCCGCGCTGGCCCCGCTCCCCCAGGCTGCTCTCATTATCCCAGGAGGGCTGCTCGGCCGCGTCTGGGCAACCCGGCAGCTGCCCCAGCCACCTCCCGCCCGGCCCCAGCTGCGCTTCGAATGCTCCTCAGCAATCAATGCAGAAGTCATTTGACTCAGCTGCAGGGAAAGGTGGCAGGCAGAGGCTGTCTCTGCACAGTAACTCCTTCACTTTTCCTGCTTTGCAGCCCGGCGAACTTTCCCGCGGCACACGGGCTGGATCCCTGGGCTCACCTGGCTCCCGGGGACTGCCAGGTCCCGTCCGGGCGCGGATCCGTCATTCGGGAGAGCGCCTCCGCTCCTGGTTAACACCTGCAGCAGAGTTAGAGCAGACAGCTCAGGCTCACTCCCGATGGGGTCCGAATTCTCCAACAAAAACCCCGGGTTTTGACTTTGCTATGAAACGGAAATCTTTCTTTTAGGTTTGAATTTGTGTCGTTGCAGATTTTGCATCGCTGACTTTTCAGAACACTCCCTCACAGCCAACACCAGACATAGCTGGCTTTGAATTTGAAAATAAATAAATAAATTTAAGCTTGTATCTTTGCAGCCTCCGGGGTTTTTTGCTATTGTTTATTAAAGACCGGCACTCGTGGAGTTGCAACCTAATGTCTAATCTGAATGCTTTACTCTCATTTTTACTGAAAAATAAAAATCATTTGGTTAGTCCTAACCTGAGTTCAGAAACCAGATATTCTCTTTGGAAAATAATGGAAACTAAAACATATAGATGAGAAACAATTTTGCCGTTCATCTTTAAGCATAATCTATTAAGGAAAACATCACCCCTTCTTCAGGTACAGGTTCCTCTACAAGTAAGGAATATGTTTGCTACAGGGGAAAGTAATAATTGTGTGGGGATGAGGACACTATTATAAACTAGGGGGTTTGGTGGTTTTTTTTTTTGTTTTGTTTTGTTTTGTTTTTTTTTTTGCTCACACTCCTGTAGTGGAAATGTTGTTTTTCAGATTCTGCAACAGTAGCTTGGCTTACAGCCATAAGCAAGGGAGCTGACTTTGATATCTTCTCTTCCTTCTTTTTCTACCAGTGGCAGGTGCAGGTCCAGTGCCACAGCCTTTGTCAGTTGTCCTGCTGAGCCCTGTCCCCAGCCCGGAGCCCACCTGAGGGACAGCCTGTCCCGCAGCCCTTCTCAGCCCGTTCTCTCACTGCCATGAAAACGCCTGAGCTGAGTCAGCCTGACACAGGGGGATTACCTGTGGGGGGGATTTGCCCTCAGTATTTTTGCTGCTTTAATTCTTGGTGGCGCTTTCCAGGTTTCCAAACCCCATTTCTTCCTACTTTTCCGAATGAGTTGAAGGACTCAGGGTCCCTGTTCTGTCTGGTTTTGGGAGTGAACTCACTGTCAGATATTATTCTGCAATTGCATCTGATTTCTTTGTCACAGTGACCATGAACCAGACCCAGCCAGAAGGACTGACCGGGTGGCAGTGCTCAGGTGGCTGCCGAGGTGGGAAGGAGCCCGGTTCCCTCACGCAGCCCTGGCACCTCTCGGCCCTGCCCCGGCTGTGCTTACCTTGCCTGGCTACCTTGCCTGGCAAGTTTAGGAACCTTGCTCCCTCCCGAGTGTCCCTCTCCAGGTGCTGAGGCTGCGCGGCGGCTCGTGAGGCGAGTGGGGGTGTCCCGGCTGGGCTCGGGCTGTCCCGGCTGGGCTCGGGTGTGCCGGCTGGGCTCGGGCTATCCCGGGTGGGCTCGGCCAGTCCCGGCTTGTTCCCTGCGGCCCCCCCAGGGCAGGGCTGAGCCCCTCACAGACGCTCAGGGCAGGAGGAGGCAGAAGGATCAGGATGAGGCAGTGAAGGCTCCGCTGAGGGGAAAGGCGGGGGATGACGACGATGACGACGATTTTTTAAACTTTGTTTCTGACTCTATTTTAAGTTGGCCATAAATTAATTTTTTCCCTAATCAAGTTTTGCCTATGGCGGTAACTGGTAAGAGATCTTCTTGGTTTTATCTCGATCCATGACATTTTCCCCTCATTGTGTCCTCTGCCCTATGGGGAAGGACAGGGATGGAGTGGCCAGGTAGGCTGGCGGGGCCATGAGGCGTTGGAGAGGAGACTCTCCTGTTCGGAGCACAGCAGCTCCAGCGCAGGCTGATACAAACTTCTGTGTGTTGTGACACTTCTGTGCTCCATCCTGCCATACCACCCAGCTCTTGGCTGCCTTTCCCACTGACTCTGCAGAAGGCATTGAGGGTACAGCGGTCAGATCTCTTATGCTGAAATGCCCGTTTGGCAGGAAATCATCCCATTTCACTGCAGTGCAACACTGTCTGAACAGGGCACTTTGGCAGACAGTAGCACCTTTCAGTTTTCTGATTACAATACTTGTGTGAATGTCCTGGAGCCAGGTCAGCCTGTGTATTTGTATCCTGCAGTCTCCTTTGTACAATTACACTGTGACCACATGGGGCAGAAATCTCTATTCACTGTCAATCACTGTACTCTTTGCACTTCCCTTTCTGTCCCATACATGGTCTCAGTTGAACATTCATTACTGGAAAAGAGAATGCTCCCCCTCTCTTGCTTCTTCTTGACAATATCTGCTTCAAATTGTGAGCATGTGTCTGTCATAAAATCAGTTATTAAATTGCCTGGAATTTATGCTTAGTTCCCTTTAAACAAAATTGTAGATAAATACTGGGTGAATTATTTTTTTTCCCATGTACTAAATTCAACAAAGATGCAATTTCTCTTAGTCTCCTCAAACACTTAACACATTTGAATTATCTTTGCTGAATAGTTTTTTGGTGCCTTTTCAGGAAAAGATTCACAAATAGGTAATTTTCATCAATCTTCCCTTTTCTAGTATCTTAAAGGCTAGGTAAATTTTGAAGTATGAAGGAGATTCAAGTCTCATTCTGTTCTCTGCCTGAGTGAATTTGAACTCTCACTGTTATCTACTAAGCTGTTTAGTTATTTGGGGGTGCAAGGAAAAAGAAAAGATTATTTTCCTGCCAATACTTTTTCAATATGTACAAATAACATTAACTAAAGCAAGAATTAGATCAGAGTCTCCTCTCAGGTAAGAACCAGGAGACTAAAGTCCTCATACTTCTCAGCCAACATTTATTTCTACATGGAGTTCAACAGTGCTCCAGCAAGAGAGGCAGGAGGAACCCTGCTGTGCAGCCTGCTGGAGGACACTGGTCCCAGATATGGCAATGTGGCTGTGAATCACTAACAAGAAAGGGAACTAAGCCCAGAGGGTTAACGTGTTTTTTACTCTTGTGGAGATTCTTCTCCTGTTAGCTTTCTTAAGGTTTGGATGGACAAAGAAACTGTCCAAAGTAGGGAAGCTTATTACCAGCTTTTCTCCATTCAGCCTTGTGTTCTCCCTTTTCTTACTTAGCAGTCACTGTAATTTGATGTCATGGCACTGCATTACTTTTTCCTTGCCCTTTCAATTTCCTAAAATAAAAGCTATTATCTGCTGTGATCTTAATGCCTCATTCAGTTTATACCAAGTTCAGTGTAAACTAGAATGCTTCCTGGAAGCATCCATAGTTACTTGGCTTTGGAGGTACTTACCACAGGATGAAGACGACTTTGTCAGGTGACAGGAGTGCTTGTATAATTTAACACAATAAAGTCACTCCTGAATGTTGGCAAAGCAGGCAAGAACCCTCAGAGGCTGTTTGTGAGAAATATTGTTCTTTACTATTAAGAGTTTCTGAGCCAATGCCAGTGTCTAGTTTACCAAAAGACTTTGTCAGCACTGTTTGGAGGCACATCCATACCGTGCTGCTCTGACATGTAACAACCCCTTTGGAGCTATGCCTGGTTTTTCCTCAGTTGTTTTCCTAGGGCTGCTGGAAGAGGATGCTCCCTATCAATGCTGCTGTCCTCGCTATTTCAGTTTGAAGTACTTTTGATGGCACTTGTTGGGTAAATTGCTCTTGATGCTACACTGTTGCTCAGCAAGGTATTGCTGCCTGTCAGCTGTTACAGACACTGAGAGATAATGTTGCTTGTTTCACAGATTTCTTATTAACAGCTTATTTTTGCTTACAGGACTCACAGCACATATACTGAGTATCACCAGCTCTCAGCTACATTTCTCTAGTAGTAATATTTGTAATATTATCAATATTTCTGAGGCTCATATTGCATCTGGTCCCATGATTCAGCTGAAATTGAATTGGTTTGTGATCTAATAACTCAATTGCAAGTATAGCAGCCTTTTTTTTTTTTCCTGCAGAGCATTTAAATCAAGAGCCTGTGAAGCTATTCAAGTCATATGGCAGATATCCTCTTATTCCTTGGAATTTATTTTTTTTTTAATGGTTATTGTAGTGGAATATGAAGGCCTTGGTTTTGCCTCATGACTCATCACCAATAAGCATTTTTATTTTCTTTCTCTCGACTGGAGATGCACTGAATTAATCTTCACGTTTCTGTCCCAGTCCTCCTACCTGGACTTCTATCAGTGGTACTGCAATTGTTTTATACTGTGTGTCGTTTTTGATGTGATCTTTTTCCTCCAAAATATAGCTGACCTTGTTTTTGCACTGCCTGTGTTTTTGTCTTTATAGTAGTCCAAACCAATAAAAACCTCCTCTGCTTTAACCAGGAAAGAGATTGTCCCACAGACAATCTAATCTCTAAGAAGAAGTTTAGGATCTCCATACTTTTAAGTGGGAATGGCAGATTTCTTAGACCTATAATTTAAATATGCATTCCCTCATTACTTTTCGTTATTGGCATCAGGAAAGAGACACATTCTCTTCAAGTTTCTAGCTACACTTGCCATTTCAGTGTCGCAAATATGATTCTTTGTAATTCCATGTCCTAGCTAACACATTCATCTACTATAACCCCAGCTTCTTCTCTTCTGAGTTGTCTCTACATTTAAATGTCCTATTACATGTCATCCTCTCTGATAATTTCCTATCAACATTCTCTCTCTTAGATTACAATCAGATTTTAGTGGTAATCATACAAATGATTTGATGCTTCAGTTGTGCCTCCTTTACTGAGAATTTGTTTTAGAGTCTACACAAACAGAACAATCTGTTACACTTACCTGACATTTTAAAACAATCATAGTCAAAATAACAACCACTATTTCATAGTTAGTTATTATTATTATGAATGGTTCATGAAAGTGTACATCCTGTGGAGTAAGATAGAAATTAGGGAGAGGTTATATTGTATAATTATTACTATTGTATAGTGTTTGATACACAAAGAGATAAAAATACCCCATATCATAGGAATTTGAGCTTGATTTTCAGTACAGCTCTTGCACCCATGAAACACTTCCCACTGGCAGAAATAACAATATTTTTTCAGAATCTTTCAAAATATGTCACAGTTCAACTACTGTAAAGGCAACAGATACTTTAAAAAAGTGCATCACCAGGTTGTTCACTTTCAGAAAGGGGGTGATTAAATTGCTGGATGCATTTTTTTCCAAGAGCAAAGAAAACTATTCAGTAAAAAAGAGTAAAGGGAGGAATGGAAGCCTGTAGAAGAAAGAAGTCAGACAGAGTCAAACTGATCCAAAAAGAATATTCTTCACGCAAAAGAATGTCATGTGCATCCTGTTACCTTCCCAGCTATTCTGTCAGAGAATTGCATGCGTACCATAGCAACAAGCACATTTCATAAAGCTTATATGTGTTAAATCATTACACTAAAGATCTCTTACATTCTCTGAATTGGCAAGCAGCACTTTTGTTGTTCTTTCAAGCAATAGTTAATAAAATATTCATAAACCACTCATAAATGGTTAAACATGCTGAAGGCTTGAACTTTTACATAGTTTCTTTCATGTTTCCTAATACACGTGCAGAAAGATCTCTTTAAAGTAAATACTTCTTTTAGAACATGTTTAAATGCGGTTTTTGCACACAAAACACAAAGTCAAATGCAATTATGTCAAGAATTTGATTGCATAGCATAACTCATATTCCCACTTCCTCACCTTTAACCTTTCTAAGTGGACAATGGGGTTTTCTTTCTTGTTAGATAAATTATTGTCTGTCGAAACACTTCCTCAAATCTCTGGACAATTATATTCGATTATTCTGTAATGTTATATTTTCCAATTATGAAAGAATACTGTGGTTTCCTATTTTTTTATGCCATCACTCTTTAATGAAATCCAAAGTGACTACTAAGAGAATTCAAATAAATTTCAGATTTTCAAAATATGGGATTAAGTTCCATTTAATAATTTATTTTCCTGCCCTGCAAATACAAATGCATTGTGTTTGTTGAAGTAATGAGTGTTAAATTAAAAGTCTCGGCACACCCTCTAGGGAGTTCAATTCTTCACAAACCTCAATTCAAGTAAAAGCTTGATTGAATATATAGGTATTCAGTATGACAGGAGGGACAAGAATCCATGCTTTGCTGCAATTTCAGACTTGCTTTCTTACCATCTCTCTTCAAGCACAGATGTACTCACACAGTGACCATCTGCAGAAAGCCCCATTTAATATGATTTACCAGTGGGAATAAAAAGAGGGAAGCAATACATGACATTACCAGACTGAAGCTGAACAATCAGGAGTAAACAAGAGTTAACAGAAAGTCCTAAATCAGCTTTAAAGGCGAAGAGGTTTTTCAGGGTAGTGTGTACTCAGCCATCCCTGTGAGTGCTATACTCATATGGATCCGATGGACTCCTGTTGGATACTGTCCCCATGGCAGAAACACAGTCCCAGTGGTGAGATACTGCAGAATCCACAGGAATTTTATTGCTTTCATGAAACTGTATATCCTGTAGAGTAAGACAGAAATTAAGGAGAGGTTATATTGTATAGTTTGATTGCTAGGAATGGTTGTGAAAAGTGATTTTGAAGGAATGTAATATTTGTTGCCAAAGAAAGGTTAATGCACAGGGAATTTAATAATATTTTCTGAAGTGATAGATCACAGAGATGGAATATAAAATTATTATATGTACAGGAATACATTATATTTATATATATTTACAACATCAGCAAAGAATTTGTGTTCAATGAGTAGGCTCCGTTTTTCTCTCCACAATAATTGATGAAGAGTAAGTGATGGCAAAGAGGATATCACAATCAGTTCCAGCAATTGCAAACTAAATTTTATAAATATAATTTATACTGCAAATTCTTTCCCAAGGATTAATAGTATCTTGCAAAGTATTTAGTATAGGTACACAGAAACACCATAGACTGAACTTCTCAGCTTCAGCTAAAATTTGCACTTTGGTAAGTGAATAACACTAGGAATATATCTTTTATTTATTATTATTGTTGTTATTGTCTAAACAACTATAAATTGCTGCTTTGGAATGTGTTGTACTAAGTAACCGACTTTCTGTGGGGATAATATTTATGTGTGCATGGGGTGGTATTTATCTGTGTGCAGAAAGTGGTTTCACATAAAAATGCCATGTAAAATGAGCTGATATTCACCTGTTCTAGTGAGTTTTCATTGATAAGGGTAACAGCAACAGTAACCTGAGCTTGGACAACTAATTTGTGTGGTTGTTCTAGCCTGCAAAAGGGCTGAGACCTGCAAATCAAGGATTGATATTTAAAGTCTTCTCTTCATCCCCAGGAGAGCTGTAGCTGTACTTGCGATCTTGAGGTCTTACCCTCAGTTAGCTTGCCTGAGAAATTATCCTTGGATTACCTTGGATCATTGATTCCACTAATGTATGGGCAGTAGACATTATCTACTGCCAGATTTAAGATTTAACTGAACAGTTACAAGCAAGTATGAGTCTTGCAAATGGCCATACAACATTCTTTAATGAGTAGCTAGTATTTCTGTTGAGCAGGAAATGTAGATTACTCTTCTCAAAGAGAGACTGCTTAAAATTTTACCTTTTCTGCTAAGTCTTTCTTTTAAAGCAGATGTATTCAAGTTTAAGATTGGTAATAAAATGCTGGATAAAAAATAGTACCCTTAGAAGACCTGTTTCTCCTTAACAGCTTTTTTAAAATCTAGTATTGGCTGTATTAATCTGCACAAAAGATTTAAAAACAGCCTACTGCAGGCTCTGCTTTTGTGTGCTTGGCAGAATGAATTATGAATGATTGCATCATTTACATTCTAAGTTTAGTTTTCAAGTATGGTTGATTTTGCTTAAATGAGAATCCTGCAGCTATTTAGTAATTAGGACTCATAGTTCTATGAAGTTGTTAATTGGTCCCCAAACAGGTGTTTCCTTTCTTCTTGAAAAAACTAGGTATATTTTTGCCCTGCTGGATGTAAGCTCATGGAAATTTCCTGAATATAAAAGCATACAATATTTATAACAACTTTTTATTATAAAATAAAAATTATCCTTTGGTCTATATACCTACTCCACTAATGCATTGAATTTGAAGTTCAGTCAGGCATCATTTTGTAACAGTGCTCTGCACCCTTGACCATGAACACAGTCACCAGCAACTGCAATTGCTCACTACAGATGGTCTGATAATATTTTATGGTAGTCTCTATAATGAGTATTCTAAATAATAATTATGGACAAGTTAGATATATAATGCTGTTTTTCAATATATATGGTGTCTACTAAATATAGAGAGAAGGTTTTGGATGTATTGAAAAGAAATGTGTTACTGCCTATAAAAATCAGGTATCATTTACATTGACTGAGTGTCAGGGACGACACAATACTTGAAGGGGTTGCTCCTTTGAAGTTCCTGTGAATTGTCTTAGCTGTATTATCTCAGCTCTTTGTCTCTACTTTGGAAATGGCAGCAGCTGGCAATCATTTATCATATTTGATTGTTCTCCAATGATTCGAGCTCAGACAAGTTACCTTATCATCAGTGCAGGCAATTTTTATGTAAAGTGCCAGTATTGACTGCAAGAGATCTGATGGCAGTTCTAAAACATTTCTGCATTAATAGCCTTCTCACTGCATTTAAGCATCCTGTCTCTTAGATGCTGTGATGAATGTGACACTGCTACTATATGTTCTAAGTATCCACTTTTAATGGTGTCAACATCTATTCTTCAAAATGGCAATTGCCTAGTGCTAACTACCTTTGCAACTTACGGCCACCTTGGGAAAAATACTCCACTAAAATTACACAAGTGTTTGGTTAGAAATACATAATTAACCAGTTATCCTGTTGGAATTAATTTAGGGTGGAATCATGGAATCATAGAGTTTATGTTGGAAAAGACCTCTGAGATCATTGAGTCCATCCATTAACTCAGCACTGCCAAGCCCACAACTGAACCATGTCCCTAAGTGACATGTGGACATGACACTTTTATACCTTCAGGGATGGTGACTCCATCCCTTGCCTGGACAGCCTGTTCAAATGCTTGACAACCCTTTCAGTGAAGAAGCTTTTCCCTAATGTCCCATCTGAACCTCCCCTGGTGCAACTTCAGGTAATTTCCTCTCGTCCTATCACTTGTTACTTGGGAAAAGAGACTGACCCCCACCTCCCAGGGGGTTGGAGAGAGTGAAAAGGTCTCCCCTGAGCCCCCTGGGCTGAGCCCCCACCCAGCTCCCTCAGCCACTCATTCACTGCAGTGAATATTGAGACATGGAAACACAGAGGGAGAGAGAGTAGGGGGTGAACTCAGAGAATTAGAAACTGGAGCTATAAAAGCTAAAAACTACAGGCCCTTTTATCCCCAAGAAGGAGAAAGAATTGATGAATTCTTGTCACTTGACATGAATCAAACTCATCTTTCTTTGTAAAGTGGTTTTTTGAAGAGGTTGGAGGCTCAGACATGGTCAGCACAATACCGCACCACCTCAGAATTTAAATGAACAAGAGAATTTGGCATAACTTAGATTATGTTTCATTATTGACAATCTTTTTAATTGGAGTGTAACAGTTTCAGAAAAACATGTAGGAAGCACTTACTTTCTATGAAAAAACCAGCTTTCTGTCCTAAAAATGACAGTTCCTTTTCCACTTGTATTATTTGAAATTTGAGTACTTTGGATTAAAAAATAGATTTAAAAATCAAATTTTGCTACAGATGATTTTGATTTGTTGAAGCCAATTTAACAGTCACATATGGCCTTCTCTAAAATCCTTCACAGTCCCCACAGAGGCCCTAGAGATGATTAAACTCCATCTATCTGTGCTCAGCCTTGAGTGCCACGTTGCTTTTCTCCCATAGATTTTTTCTGTGTTTGTGACCGATTGTTAACTAAATTGCTGATAGCTTCTCGATCAAGGCAGAACAGTGTTTGAGGCACAAACGTCTTATAGCTCTTAATAGGACAAATACTTTGCTGAAACCATATAGAAAGAGTTTGCAATATTTTGATGGAGCAGAAGGTAGCAATATTTTTAAACATGATTTGTGCATTGTTGAGAGATAGAGACTGAAAGAGTGAAAAGTTAAAACTCCAGATTTCAAAATTTATCAACAAGTCTTTAAACCTTCTACAACAGATCCCACTGATCTTGCAGAGCTGGAGGTGGAGTACAGCCTCTTAGTCTCTACAGGCCAAAGTGTGTCAAACTCCAAATCCTCTGGGAGAAATACATGCAAAAATGCTGGAAGCCATACTGCCCAACCCACCTGCAAGAGGAACAACTGCATGGTACCAACACTAAAGTTGTAAGATTTGAGAAGAGTTGACTTGAGAGGGCGTGCACAGTGCTACAAAGGAGCTGTCACTCCAAAACTGAGTGTGAATGATTTACAGGATTTCTTGGCTTTAGTATCACAGTGTGACACTACACACTCCCTCCCTTTCCAAACCTTGACAATACTACTATTTTCACACAAAGTCTTATCTGATTACTGAGGATTTTGGTTAAAATTTCAGTATGTGGTTCTATAAGGATTTATTATGTAAATGAGTGTATACAAGCAAAATTAATTAGATGTTTCATGCATATTGTTAGAAACAAGAAACTGCTTTTTCATTTGCAGAAGAAAACAGGTGGTAACCCATTTACAACACAAGTCTCTCCACATGTAATAGCAACATGTATCATCCCAGAGCCTGTATCATCCCAGACAATCATTCTCGATTTCCTTATAATATTTGTGAAGGAAAAACAATGTGCCAGGCAAGGCTGCAAGCAGAGGAATTGCCCACAAGATGTTTTACCAACTGAAGTAGGAAAAGCTTTTGAAAGGGAAGCAAAATACAGGAGAGCAAAAACAATTAGATATGCAGCACACTGAATTCAGAAGTGCCAGCGGGTGATGTGCAGTTCTGCAGAGTGATGGAAAAACACGTTTGCCAGGTTTATTTATTTATTTACTTCACAGGTTAACTTTTTTCCAAAGCAGAATTTCTTAGCAGAGCTTTTAACAGCAACTGAGCCTTTCACTAATAGCTTTATGTACGTCTAATGAAGAAACTGAAAATATGTTGGATGACAGAGATGAAGGGCACTCAAATTCAAAGGAAGTGCTCTCTTTTGTGATTACAGCCTCTGTGTTCTCTCTGTAACCTGGGGCCAGGTGTCCAGACCGTTAGCAAGTGTATAACATCCATCCTGCTGAGGCCAACAATCTTTCCTCCACACCACCCTCTTGCCACACCTTCCCCAACAGCTCCTCTTATCCCTTCAACTTTCAAAATAGTGAAAGGGGAAGGTAATATTTCGTGTTTTTCATATAGATTGCTGGTGTCTCAAAGCCATGAGAAGAAATGCACTTCCAAATATTTGTAGCAAGTAAACTGGGACACACTCAAGCCCTGGCCCTTCCCTGCTAGTCTCCTGTATACAATTAAAGCATTCAAGGTTTCTGACAAATTCTTCACTCTGCTGAAAATAATAATACAAATGATGCAGACATTGTTAGCTAGATTTGATTAGCTGCAAGTGCTAGAGACTTCAAAGTTTTAGTAGAAGATTCTGCTTGCTTGAGTTCATCAAGAAATCAGCTATTTTGGCCTAGGGATGTGGTCACTTCTAATGATTGTTCCCTTTGCCTTAATAACTCCTTGCCAACGGAAGTGAATGGGTCAGAAAACAGTCTTTTCTACTCCTGCCATTTGCTGCTGTGTCCAAGTGCCCTACAGAGCTGTGACTGCCTTGCTAATGCCTCCTGCTTGCTAATGGCTTTTCCAAGGGCTTTCTTGCACAGCCTCTTTTCCTGACACCGGTCAGTCTGCGTTTGACAGCTCTGGTGTTTGTGTCCTGGCATCTGATGTACTCACTCTGCATCTACCAAGTGTGCTCTTCATACTGATGGAGACAGGCTGCTGGCTGGTGATTTTGATTTCTCATCTCTTCATGTTGATTAAAGGTATATTTATCCAGAATCAGAATCTCTTCTAGACATTTAGTCTCTAGGGTGTCTGATTTTACATTTTGAGCAGCTCCAGCTCTCCAGCCATATGTTAGCACCAAGACTTTTACTCTTGAAAGACTTTCACTTTTTCATATTTAGCTATATTTCTATTTTCTGATACAAACATATTTCCTATTTTTAATAGGATTCCTCTTGAAATCTTTGTTACTAATATGACTGCTAAGGCATGTTGCCTTCCAGTGTGACTATTTTGCCTGACATCTGAGCTTGAAGGATTTTGATTTGGCATCAGTGATTTCAAGTTGCTTGACTGCACTCTTTGACTGATTTTGTATGTCTTCCCTTACAAATTGACTTAAAGGTTGATAGTGGTTTAATGTCCATGACTTTCCTACCAACAGAGAAAAAAGTCATTATCAGTCAGTCTCTTATAAAAGTTTGGGCCCACAATTGCTCTGGGCAAGAGAAGCATTGGGTTTTCTTTAGATCTGATGAAAATCTCAAGCGTAACAGAATTTAGGACTTGAAGATATGAACTCAGGCTGGAGTCTGAACACACACTGCAGAGAGCCCATGAAGAGACTGTTAAGGATATGCAGTTAGCTGACCATGCTCCCTTTCTGAGCTTTCAGACCTCACTCCTGGCCAGCTGTCTCTTCTGGGAAGAAATGTCAAAACTGCTGAGAAACTATCGAACCCTGCATACAACTATGCACTCTGTTCACCTGGACTCAAGCACTTTTTGGTATTCTCCCATTTGGGAGATGTGTATACTGCCAGAGAAACCATTTAAACAACAAATCACCACACACATTAGCAGTGGAAATACAGTGTATAATGCCAGGTTCCTGGGACTGACGAGCATTTCATGTGCTCATCCCATGCACTTACACCTCACCAGCTTCATGCCAGCATAGACAAGGATCCCTTCTTCATGAACAAACCTCATGTTTTAGTTTGGTTCCCTGATAGACTTTTTTTCTGCAAGAAGTCAATCTCCTCCAGCCACCATCTTTTGCCTGTAATGGGATTTTCCATTAACACAAAGCAAGTTTTGTAGGTTCACAGCCACAGCAAAAATAGCAAAATTTATAGTTTTCGTATTAACCTTTAACTCAGCTTTGCAAAGAGGTGGCAATCATGAGTTAGTCATTTCCTTCAGATGCAGACATCTCACTACTAAGCTAACTGTACTCTACATACAGTCAACCTGCCCAGTCTCAAATTCTCACAGGATGACTCCATATCTGCTGAAGTATTTTCACAATACACAACATGTCCTTCCTCAGTTCATGTCTTCTGTAATGTGTCCTGATATCTGCCCTTAACAAATATAAGAATGCATCAAAGCTTTTTACTTTCCATTGTCTGCTCAGGGAGTCCTAGTATGGATCTTTACACCAGAGGATGCAGATTGGGCCTGGATCAGCCTCTGGCAGAAGAAGGCTCCTTGCCTGCTGTCCTGCTCATGCATAGCAAACTGACCCAGGGCACTGCATGTCTTACATCTTCCTGTGCCTTCAGTTTGAACTATAATTTCAATATAGGACTTGACATAGGTGTACATTTAAAAAGGTGATGGTGAAAAAGCAGCCAAATATTATAAAACAGAGGGAAAAAAATGAGCTTGAATATTTGACTCGTAACTAATAGGATTCTTAACCCATTGTATTTAGAGTAATTATCTTTGAAATGCCTGGGGAATTGAAGGAAGATTTTTTTCACCTGATATGACAGATGATGTAGGTGCTATAATGCTTTTTCTATAAGCTCCATGTTTCTGAGGTCTCCCACAGATATTCTGCCAATCATTCCTCAGTCTATTTAACCTTCATTAGTGCAGTCATGACCCCTGCAGAAAGTAGAAGAGATACAAGAAAATTGTTTAATCTTAATGTTAGAATGAATTTAGTTGTGGAATCTTTTATCAGACAAGAATACTTTTTTGTGAAGAGCACTGCTAGGCAGTGGGCACCATAAAAGAGTACTGTGCTGTATTTTCAATTTTATTAGTGATTCTCTGTGAATCAGTACTTTATAGTGGAAAATTAGTTAAAAACCTGTGAAAGGTAACAATGTTAGCTTCTGTTGGTGAATAACATATAGAATTTTTGGTTTTTAATAACTTGTAAAAGGAGGGTTTAGAACTTTATAACAAGATCAGTATCTGCTGCATTAATCAAACTTAGTGAAAATGCAAATCTAGAATTTTGCTATGATTGCCATAAATTACCTCAGATGTATACAGATGTAAATCAGAACAGAATCAGTTTATTATATATTAGTCCTTCTTTGTTACATAATTTTCAAGCATTTTTCAAGCTCTCTTTACAAATCTTTACAGATCTTTACAGATCCTTGGTAGCTGTCAGCTCCTGACTGTAGTGTGTCCCTTGGGCATCTCAATACAACAAATGAGATACCAATTTCTAGTGGGTAGAAGTCAGTATAACATTTTGTCTGGCTACATCCATACAGAAAGCTCTTCTGTATTCCAGATGTTTAAGCATATGGGGAAGAAGACTTGGTGAATTGGAATCTTTTAATGTAATTTTTCTGTGACAAGCTCTCCAGCTGTCTACTTCACTGAGGATTTTCTAGCTTCCTGAATTGTCATTCACAGACCTGTCTACACCAGCAAAGCCAGTGCTGAACATGATGTTTCTGATACTGTGTGGGAACAGGTTGGGAAATGAGCTGTGTGCTTGTGCTGCTTCTTACCCTGCTGATAATGTAGGGAACTCCCATTCAGAGAACACAGAAAAGAGAGAATTACCTGTGCTCTATTTTTGAAGTACCATCGTGATTTGAAATTTAACGTCTTTATTTGATTCAGCAGCTTCTTCTGATGTTCTAGAAAATGTTGGGTAAAAGGTTATTCTCAGTAGTATAACCTTTATGTCTAGCTTCATCAATATTAATTCAGATCTATACCTGATTTTCTGGTACTTATTATTATCCATAGTAATAATATTATTACCAATAATTATAATAATAGCAACAATTCTATCCACAGCAGGTCTCCTACGAGCATGGCTGTCCATTTTACCAAGATAGCTAAAACTTTAGAAAATGAAAAAGATTATGTTAGAATTTTTCTTTTGTGCCTCCTAGAGAAATCTGCTCTAGATTTATCTTTAAAATTTCTGTTCTGGACCCTCATATATTTCATGAGACATTAGATGTCCTCGAGAGCCATGTTATCAAAACTGATACAGACAGCTTTCATAAGCTGAGTCTTTTTAGAGAAGGTTTTTGAGATAGCTTGAGTTCTTCCTTCCCTGTAATTTCCTCTTCATTACTGAATCCTTTCTTTTACTCTGCCTGGAGTGAGATTTTAGCTGAAAATGGTGTTTTGAAATACAGGCTGTCTTGCTATTTCTTTTGAATACAATACTACTGGGATTCATATTTGAAGAAAAGAACCCATGCCAAACTTGCTAAGACCTGTGATAATGCCACTTTCCTCAGAATTGATAGAAAGCCACGCCATTGATTCATTCAGCATATCCTTGCCTAGCAGACAACGCACAAAACTGGCTCCTCTCTTTGTCCTTCCAAACCAGACTGTTCTGGGCAGGGTCCTTTCTCCCTTTCTGAAATGAAGTCTTTCCTTATGAATGGTACCTGGCTGACAGTCCTGAAAACTCCATTTTTCTGTACATAGACACCAAACTTGCAGTCCAAGTCTGCAGTGTGAGATTTCCCTTAGGGACCCATGCTCTGAGCCCACACTGGGTCAGGAGCACTCTCCAGTCTGGACCAAGCACTGTTTCAGTTTGCAAATCACTGTTTCCCTGATGAATCTCACAGCTGAAATGCAACAAGTATAAATTCCATTATTTTTATGATATGACAAGAATATTCCAGGAACCATGTTCAAACTACCAGTTTATTCACAGAGAGCTGGGGATGGCTTCTCTGTTATGCTTGAAATCCTTTCAATCTAAGCCTGATCTTTGGTATATTATTTCTACATGAGTATCCCTCTGGAACACAAGAAACACCATTTACCATCTCTTTGTTCTAGGCAACCAAACCCCATATTTTTACTCTATTTTGACGATTATGATACAGAATTGTATATCAAATTAGGGCATTTATGCACCCACAGCAATTCTGAGCTCACGTGGACTCATTTTCTTGTCTCTCCTCAAAGGCTCTTATACAGAACAGAGTTTATATATATTTAANACACAAACAGTCCTTACCTGACAGGTACTTTTCTTTTGCAAAAAGTGAAAGCACCTGTGAGATTTAGTAAAAATAAATGAAAAGCAGACATTCAAGTCTGACCTCAGTAGTGAAGCAAAGCAGAAAAGCTTTGGCAAGAAAAAAGAGGAGCTGAAAACAAGAGGAACTGAGCTAACATTTCCCTTCACCACATCACAGCAAGAGGCATTATGAACTTTTATTGTGTCCTGTTACCAATGAATTAAATGTGTGATGTTTCCTATCTGCTCCTGCCATCTCCCTGCTGGAAGGGTGGCCAGGATCCCTGAGTCCCTGGCCAGCTCCTGTGGTACCTGTGGCCTAGATCACAGCCCCTGTCTGCAGACAGTAAAAAATTGTATGCTGTCGTGGTCAATTTACAGAGTTATCAAATCCTAAAATAAAAATCTATACAACAGAAGTAGATCTGTTATTAAATATAATGAATGGCATTATCTCATAAACTGCACAAGAAAGAATTTAAATCTCATTTTTCTGTATCCAGCTTTTCATTACCATTTTGGGAAGAGTTAAAAGCTACAATCTCCTACTGCCTTTTGTCTTTTAATCCTCTAATTCCCAAGTCACTCACTATAGCATCAAAATACCATAAACCTGATGCTGTGGTTTATGTCCTTGCCGTAACAAATCCTAATAGCAGGAGGCACACTTGTTGCTCACACATCCCCCTTAAGTTTGTTCCCCTATTCCTAAATGCACACCAGGTCTTCATCTTCCCACTGTTAAACTCAGCACAAGGTGGGGCAGATGGCTGCAAAATTCAACTATATTACAAAGCAAATATGTCTGTTGTAGCCACAGAGTGAGGAAAAGCAATGTTGAAACTATCAGTTTCATTTATTCACTCAGTTTTGGGTTAAGATGGGGTTTATGAACTGAGCAGCTCAAATTAGGCTCCTAAGACAATGTTTTAAGGTGCTATGGGCATGCAGGGTTGTTTGAACCCCTTGGGTTGAGAACAATTACTGCAGAATGCTATTAATTTTGTAGCGTGCTTTGTGCTGAATTGTAGATGTCATTAAAAAAAGAACTTGAGATAAAGAGCTTTCTTTTTTTTTGGGGTGCACAATTCCAGGCAAAGCAGCTCTCCTGGGATGCCAGCATAACTAGGGTGTACTCTAAAACAACTGATTGTAACTACTCCATAGAAAGGCCTGCAAATGTATCTCCTCAAATTTACTTACTTGTTCTTCCTTCTGCTGTAACCACCCCAGCATCCACATCCCTGCAAAGAGAATAAGGACCAGATCAGAAAAAGTTGTACAATGAGACATTTCCCAGCACACCAGGCTCGGAGCAGACCTTTGCAGGGATTGGCAAACAAGTCACTGAAGGCAATGTGAGAAGAGAGCACAGTACTTCCTTCAGAGTTAAGCATTGCATGAAGATGGAACAAACCAGTCTCAGGTAACTTCTCTCCTAAAACAAGCCCGAAGGATAAAAGCAAGGAATACAATATTTATCAATATATATAGATTGGTAGGGGAGGAGGAAGCTGCAGTCATCAAAATTCTGTTACTCAGCAGGAAGCAAGATGAGATCCAGGCTATGAGACATGGTGGTCAGAAAGGAGAAAGTGGTACTAGATCCTTCAGAGGTATTTGGGAAACAAGTACCTTAAAGTTATCCTGAAGGATTATTACCCTAGATGAGGAATACCAACTTTTAAAGAAACATTAACCTTTGAGGGAAAAATAGATACCTTGTGAGAAATGAAGACATATTCTACTGTGGTCTGTTCTCCAGTGTTGTTTTCACTCTGACTACGCAATATTCTGCCTCCCTACAGCAATCCTGCATGGTCAGCTGGGTATTTTCTGTCCCAAGTGACTGTGAAGTGTTGCTGTCTGGCATCACTTTAATTTCAAAATCAGTTGCAGTTTAGTACCAAGGAAACAAATAGCATCACCTTAGCTTACTTTTGTTCCCCCTGATATCTACAGAGGTGATGTGATTATTGTCTTTGAATACACTCCATTTTCCTTATTTTCCTAAATGTGAATTTCTTCAAAATTAAAAAAAAGATATTTAATTCAAAATGCATAAAGAATATTTTAATGGTCACTCCTGAGCATATTTTAATAAGCCAATCTAGTCACTAGGCAGTATTATGATTAGATTTCAGAGGCAATTACTAATTTACTGACCTTTTCTGTTATTAGAAAATCTTCAGATTGCCCATGATGTTCATTAATTTTTTCTATTAGCTTTACTCAAAAAATATCTCCTGTAACGTACAAAGAACACCCTATGTCTATATGACAAATTTCCTTGAGAATATTTAAGGTTCCATATCCCAAACGGGCTGGGTGAAGCATCATTGCTGCTCTGAATGATTTATTTTAAATCAGGAAATGGGTTAACGAAGTGACGGAGGGGTTTCTGTTAGAAATAAATTAAAAGAAGCAAAATTAAAGGAATAACGGATGACATCGAAAGTTTTCCTTTCTGAGTTGCAGAAACCTCATCCTTATTCCTAAGAGGAAAACAGGATACTGCAAAGTTTATTGATTTGCTGAAGATTTTAAAGTTATTTCATCTTATGATAGCCATAAAACATAACTCCAAAAGGAGTAAAAAAGGTAAATAGAGAGTTTGGATTTAAATCCTTCTCTGTTTTCTTTGCCTTTAAGGTTTGACTTTAGCAACTGGCTTGGCAACTCCATCTCCCTTTGCTGATCTCTGAAAACATTTCTAGTTCAAACATCCAAACATATGAGCCAGACACTGAGTTCTCAGACTCATTGTGGGAGTTGAACTCAGAAGTATTTGGTGGAATCAAGCACAAACATATGTTTAAGCAACAACATAAAACTCAGAAAATATTTGATATTATTTACCTAGCCCTCTGTTCTAAATGGAACAGAGCAAAATTATAGGCTGATACCTTCAGAATATTAGAAAAGTTATGAATTCTTGAGCTCCCAGTATAGGTTGTTGTTAATTTTTTAACTTGCACTCTACACATTCTCATGCCCCAAGCAAGGAAAGAATGATGCAGTCAGAATTAGAACAAAAATTCTTATGATCTGTTGATCATAAGAACTAAACAAAAAAATCTCTTCAATCAGATTCATAATATTGTAGCACAGCTTCCCACCCCTTTTGAAATTTCCTTTCATTCATAATATCCATCCTTTTTTTTTAAGGAAAAATGAGCAGATAGATATCCCAGGCAGAAGCAGCATAGTGTACAAACCTACACTTTTACATCTGTCCTCTTTGCCATGTGCTTGATCACTATTATTTTTTTTTACTGCCTGCTATAAATACTGTATTAAATAATTACTAGGAAAAAAAGAATCATTCTCTTTTTTTCTCCTTGCATGTTTTAAGCTCCTAATGAAAATCTAACAGAACAGAGAACAAGGTACTACAATTGCATGTTCATATCTTTTCTGTAACAGACATCCCATTCTTCTCTTGCATCCCACTACGAGCAGTTCATCTGAGCATAAAGGAATGGCATACATTTCTCTGTTTGTCAAAGGAGCTCCATTTACATTTCCATGGTGACATACACAGCTCTGTTCTTTGTTACTCAGGAGTAAAATGTGCAGGATCTCTGCCACATACTAGAAATGCCAGTACATGCAATTTTAATTGCAAAAAGTCCTCCTCTCCTTTAATTCTATTATTTCAGTTTTGCTCACTTGCCAACTCTCTTGGCATTACTGACTGTTTCACAACACCCAACTTCTAACTGAGAGGGCAGGAAGCACAGCCTTTCCTAAGCATTTGGTACAGGTCCAAATCCTGCCATTCTCCCCTTTTACTAAATTCTTGTTCTCACACAATTCCCATTAACTGATGTGAGAATTTTGACCGCATAAACACGGAGCCGGGTTGTTCAGCCCCAGCCCAGCATCTGTAAAGTGCAGAGCTCCAGTTCTCATCAATAGGTCTGTGTGAGTGAGCAGGAACCCCTGCACCTGAGCACAGCCTGCAGAATCAGCCTTCAGCAGTTCAATCAGTGCCTTCCTCCGGAAAGAAAATTTTCCATCCTTTGATCTGACATGTTCGATTATGCAGACCTGTGGAGTGGAAATAGGAGAGACATTGCAAATACAGGATCTATTTCTGCTTCTCAACACGAAATCATCATATTTCTCCATTGGGACAGTAAAATCTAGGGACAATAAAATAATGTTGGCTTGACTTTTCATGCCTCTCTCAAGTTACAGATTACAGCAAAATTCTTGGGCCAGATCCTCACCTTGCAGAGCCAGCACATCCAAAAAAGAATTCAGCCTATTCTTTTTCAAGTTCCATCATGATAATTCTTTTCAGTACAGCTTCTCTTCTTCCTTACAAGGCAAATGCAATAGTCCCTTTCTCTAATAAGGCCTCATCACTTTTCTGCCGTTTCAGAGAACGTGAAACCTGGCTCTTGTTGCCTGTCTCAAAAACCAAATCAATCACGTGCACATTTTAAAATGAGTTTTGAAGAAATGCTCCAGGGCAAAAGCAGAACGAATGTAAAATACCATAAAATAAATATTTAAAAATCTAAATAAGACAAATGGATTTTTCATTTTGACCTAAAAATAGAAAGCATTTTGAAGTTATAAAATGTAAAAAGAATTTCATAGCTGTGGAGACCAATGAATGAATGGGTAGGGTCCATTAGATACTGTCCATATATGTGGATGAGCTAAAAGCCTTTTAGAAGCTGAAAAATGTCTCTTGTTTAAGTGTTCAAAAGGCAGAACCAAGAGATGCAAACCCTTGTAAGCTAGGATCAAACTTTAAAGTAAAATCTTTTATTATAGCAGGTCAATTAGGTTCTTTTCAAACCAGGCTAATACAATAGAAAAAAAAATTCATCTGTGAAGCTATTTTCAGGACCTGATAAGGCTCCGCTCAAAGGTAACATCAAAGGCTGGATGTTGGAATATTCACAAATAAAAGAAACCCAGGCACAATCAAATCAAGATTAAAGATTCAGCAACTACTTTGAAGAAAGTAGTCTCCTTTACAGAAACTGAAATACAGCAATGTTTTTTTATTTTTTAAAAATTATAATGTCCACAGCCACAGCATAACTCTCATCCTCTCCCCACTGTCCCTGAAGAATCAGTTCTTATCCCACAGTCTTTCCCAGGATAGGGTTCTGTCTCCCTTTTCAAGCTGTGTAGATTTATTTTCCCCTAAATTATGTTAAACTTATGGTCTCCTGGCTATGTTGCTGGAAGTGTCTATATTAGCCAGTAAAAACAGTGAAATAAAACCAGTAGGAATATCCCAGGTAATGCAGATATATCCTAGATTACAAAGCTACATTTAAAATGTACTGTAACCCTTCTGTCTGGAGCTCTGTGAGCAGTGTGGAGAAGGGATCAGTAACATTCTTAAAGCACAGTTTATTTAGCAACAGTACACAAGCACTTAGGGAGAAATACCATACAAACATAACAAGGAGTTTATAAGAATGGCTGCCTTTTCCTGGGCTTGTTTCAACCACCTGAGTCTACCCAAGAGGCAAAACCCATCAAAATGAACAGTCTTGAGGTTATTCTTTACTGTTTTGCTAGTAACTATAAAGATGCAGTTATTTTGAATCATTCATTTTGTTATTGCTGGCTTTTTTTCTGAAAAGGAAAGCAAAATTTTAGCAGATTCACTACACACAAATGTATGTGGTTTAAAATAAGACTGGTTTTTTTTTTTTCCTGCTCATGACCTTATGGGACTTTTTTTTTTTTAAACAATTTCTATTTGCTATAGTATTATTTAAATGTATTTCCATTTCTTTTGGATAAGGAACTTGTTCTTTTCAGACATCAAAGGTGTTGCCACTCCTGTCTGTTCAGCCTATGCCTCCTGGTTCCTGCTTTGCCTCTGGCTTAGTCCTGTGATTCCTGTGTCCAACAGTATATCAATCCTCAGAGCTGTTAAATCTCTACAGAAAGCGCCAGGTCCCAAAGCAGGCTCTCTCATACAAATCACTAACTGTGCTGAACAGCTTCATTCTTTCTGTGATATCTCCACCACAGTTTTCATTGTCATCCAAAATATGTTAACAAAGTTCTCCACCAGAGAATTTCAACTGTGCCGTTCCTAAAAAGGATACGTCAATACTATGAAATTTCCTTTCTTCCTGAGTTTGAAAAAGGCAAACATTTCTGAACTTCCCATGAATTAAAGAAATTTATGAGAATGTTTTAGAGAAATATCAAATAATTTTGTAGAAACAGTTCATCTCAATGAAATGAATGTTGTTTTGAAAGCTAAATTTTTCTATCATGATTGCAATTACTATCTATTTTATATTGATAAAGCAAAT
>WAAE01020105.1:0-55111 GCA_013400495.1 Nicator chloris
TTGTGAGATGGGAAACATTGCTTTATGACAAACTGCAGGTTGAATCATGAGGCCATAACCTGAATTTTTTCTTGTCATGCAGAGAGCAAACAATCACAAATCTTCTGTATGGATTATCTACAGAAGCTACCGCTAACTCTTCTTGCTCTACCCAAGCTTTACTTTCAAAATCCCCAAACCAACATCCTCAGATCCTCAATATCTGCAACTTTAAACTAGAAATTGTCATTTTCCACAAAGTGTATTAATAGTCTACAGCCACATTACAAAATATTTGCAGAAATTATTACATTCAGATTTTGTGTACTTTGAGACCACCTGATCATGTCTTCAAATAATCAACAGCTGACAGATCAAAGAACAGAGAATGCCTTTGTAGTAGATAGGAAACAGTAGAAGAGGAGAATGAAAAAATCTTACCTGTTTGTTCTTTTTTTCTCTAAAATAATATATCCAGCAATCCGTTACTAATGGGTAAAGTCTCTTCTCTCCAAAGATAAAGGAGCAGTTCAGGCTGTCACTTCAGGATCTCTGGACGGTAAGTCACACCAAATCAGCTTCCCACCAGATAATTATATAGCTCTAGAGGGCTTCTAATAAATCAAACTCAACTATTATGCACAACTTGAAACCAATCTTTTCATTTTTCCCCCAAAACCTAAATCTCAAAATTTTGCATTGAATTTGAAATACAACAGATTGGGTCCGGATTGGTGGATATGTTACTTCAAGAGAAAGTAAGTAAACATGTAAGAAGTTTAATTTCTCCAGCGTACCCATACCCACCATTATTAATGGGCAGCAATGACCAATGACTTTAACCAACAGGATACAAAAGTATCTAGCAATGCAGGTTTTTGTCCTAAATTCAAAATAACCAAATCTCCTATTTGGGTTATTTAACATGTAATTTTTTTCTACTAAATCTAACAGTAATAGTTTAGACATCTGGATAAACTTTCTTATTGTCTCAATATCTGAGTGTTCAGGCAGAGTGCTGTTACGTTTTACATCTGCAATGCTCCAATGGATAGAAAATATTCTGCCAAGAGAGTAACAGACATGAATTCCCAATGAAGACTGAAGCTGCTCGCCTGTGTTTTCTACATTTCACCAAGCATTACTCTACTGAGAGTTGTATCCAATGCAGTCACCCCTTCATGAATTCTCGGAGTTACAGGGAGCACCAAACTTCATTTTTAATACTACTTTCATTCCCCCATTTCAAGGAGAAGCCTGCAATGAACCTGTGCACTACCATTCGTTGTCACTAAGAACATTCACCCCACAGGAGCAAACCTTGCATGACTGCTCTTGAACATGAAGAGCATATCCACTGGAACCCATGGGTGAAAGCAGTTGTAGCATTCCCACATGCATCCTTATAGAATCGTTTAGGTTGGAAGAGACCTTGGAGATCATCAACCCCAATCCTAATGCTGTATGCTATTATTATTATTATATTTTATGCAATTATTTTGCATAAAACCTCCCACTATTTTGGGCTCATCTACCATTTGTCCTTTCATTGTGCTCAACATCTAAGAGTTCATTCAATGTGCCTTCCAGTAACTTTTAGTGCCAAGTAATACTTGATTAATTTATTTTTGCCCCTGCACACCAGAAACCATGCTGGAAAATGCAGGTTGTCACAACTCCTTTAACTATTCCAATATTTATTACTTGTAACAGCCAAGTTTAGGACAACAGAGATGGGATATCTTCATTCACTTCTTTTCAACTTGCCAAGGACTGTTTGGTGAAATCAGGATGTTTTTTAACTCAGCAGATTATTCCTCTACTTCTTGTCTATAAGGTCTGAAAGCCACATTGCTGAACCCTCAACAGGACCAGCCCTGCATGCTGATGATACTCCACAATATTCCACTGCTTTCTAAGAAGCTGCAAAGTTGTGCAATAGGAGATTGAAAAAAAAAATAACGTTGAGGGTTTTCTCTCTCAATTATGTAAAATCACACACAAAGATGAACATACTAAGTGTTTTTGGAGAGAATACCTATATTCAATGAATGTCTACAATGACAAAAAAAAATGAAAAGGACTGCCTAAAATCATACTGCCAAGGAAATGACTCAGAGAGGACCTGGATGTAAACTACCAAGATACTGCCCCACAAAGAACAAGAGCTAGCATAACAACGGTCTCAAAAATAGGTACCCAAATGGCAATTTATCTGTTCTGTGACACAGGTACTGCAATATTTATGATGAGAGGGACACCTTAAGCCACACAACCAGGAAAAAATAGGATAAACTTAAGAAAATATGAACCATTTTGCCTTGGCAATTTAGAAGTGGGTTCACTTCTGTGACAAATGAACTGCACAGTCACATGGTTGATAGCAATGAATGGGAAGGGCAGGTAAAACCCACAAAGACCTTTCAATAGGAAAGCAGAACAGCTCATTTAGAGCTGAATGGAGCTTTTAGTCAAAGGACAACTCCATGTGTATCACAAAAAGAGATAATTAAACCCAAAATGTGCAACTACATAAAATGAGTCCATTTGCAAGCAAAAGGGGAACTGGACAGGGATATATCCTTCAATGCAAAAGAAAGTAATGTTTCAGACAGTCCCCAATGCTTTTCAATTTAAGAAAATACATTTCTCTCTTCACTAGAAATGTAAGAATATATCAGTGATATACTTATTACTCTCTTCTGGTCACTGTATGATTGTAGTGCTCTTTTACCTTTACAAAAGAAAGATTTCCATGCTTTTAGTTGTCATTTTCCTAGCTAGGATTCTTTTTCTTTAAAACATTCTAAAAAGCAGTTCTTCAGACAACAGCATAGAGCTGTACTATTTACAGCTTCTTACCACTTCTCACAGCTTTCCTTAAAAATCCCATTACATTTTAATTAAAACACTGAATAACTATTTTCTGCAAGTTTTCTAAAATGACAGATTCCTTCCTTTTATGTTAGGATTCAAGTATATTCTCATGAGGCAACTGAAGTTTCATTTGCAATTTAGGTTTTGGGAGATATTTTGTCTGCAGTAATTATCAAGAAGAACAGGTCTTTATACCAACTCTGACTTCAAAAAATCTGGCTTTCCCTGAAAGGTGAGCAATTAAGATTTATGAGAGAAGCTAAATGCACGAAATGAACACACTGGCTCCATTTTTGACTGACTGCCACAGAACAATTAATAAAAGGCTGTTCTTGGACTGGTCAAGACTAATATCCAACCCTTCAAGTGTTTTTTGTCTCAGAGAGTAGATTTCTAAAGTTAGCATAAAAAAAAAAGCAGCAAATGAAGGAAAGAAGCCAGTTAAATAATAGATTGCCATCACAGACACTCGCATACTTGGCTACCTCATGTGAGCCCTGAAGCCTATTTCAGTATAAATGACAGGGGAACAAAAGATGTTACAAAATTCTACTCAGACCACAATTATCCTCCATTCAAAGCTCCCAGGAACAGATTGAGAAATACAGGGATAAAAAACAAACAGAGGGACTCAAGACAACAGGACGAAAAAATGCTGCAGTGACACACATTGAGCCAGGATGATTAACTACTGCAACCCTCAAATGTTTTGTTCTCTTCCTCAGTAGGANAAATATTTAATTCCAAGATAGAGAAAACCTAAAGGTACAAGTTTCCTCTGGTAACTGGTGGTTGCTTTCTTTACTACTACTACTATTATTATTATTATTATTAATTAGAGATTAGGATTTAAGATTAGATCAGTTCCTGGAACAACCCTATCTGCAAACTTGCAGGGATCTATGATCCTTATGATATCCTTCCAAGAGCATGCTAAACTCATTCCTTCAAACACAGGGTATGATCACCTTAAAATTCATTTTCCTGTGGTTACTTTCTGAGTCAGAAATTTTCAGTCTAAACTACACAGTTCAGTATGGAAAAAATTCTGTTTATTAAAAAAATCTTTTTCACATGCAATGCACTATTTTTACTCTCTTGGTTTTGAGTTTAATTTAGTTTTGTTTTCTGTCATAACTTATTAAAATCTATATAGAATATGTAACTACGGAAAGACACCCCTGTAACAGAAAAGTACTTTTAGTAATAAAGCTGCCTTAAAATAAAATTTTTAAAAAGTGGAAGATATTACCTGAGGAGAAAGAGAAGAGACAGAAGACAGGGACTAAAACTTGGTGTGGTTGTGGGTTGGGGAGAAGGAGGCATAAAATGCTACCTAAACTCAAAAAAACCCCCAAATCCTGTTTCATTTTCATATCCTACATGGAAGAACTTCAGTCTGAAGTAGTGTGGGTGGGACTTACCATCAAGTGATCCAGGACTGACAGCTATGAACTGCCCCAACTGTATCCATAAGAGGATGAAGCAACTCATTAATAACGGATTGGTGGATATGGGAATGATAAACACTACTATACCTAGAATTGCAGGTACAGATTAAGGGGAGAAAGAAAGAGAAAGTTAGAAAATACTGTGCAGCAAATACAGTCAGCTCAATGGTCCTGCATCCCTGACTTCCTCATTCTTTTCAGAGAAGTGAACCATAAATAGCCACTGCCAGTGCTTCTACTGAATTTAACAAAAGCAGCTCTTAGTCAAGCACAGAATGTGCACCACCATGATCCAAAATTCAATGTGGAAGTGTAAAGTATGAGAGAAAATGTCACTGTTACAGTGTAAGCAGCTCAACTGCAAAATGCACAAACCCCTTGAAGTTTAGCACTATTTGGTTTTACACTCCCTGCCATTTATAGATTAAAAGAAACAGGGAAAGAGAAGGAATAACAGTTTCTTCACCTGCTTTTGTAAAAGAACAGAACCTTTGGGCACTATTACTGCAAAGAAGAAGGCTCAGCTCACTTTTTAAGAAATCCTCCAGTGATGGTACTTTTCCATTGACATATTAGGAAAAATAGAGATTTTTTTTTAAAAAAAGAAGAGATAATGTATGTTACAATGAGCCTTACCTTGAAAGGTTTGTCCCCACTGTGTGTCAGCATATGCCTCTGCAACCAACTTTGACTTGTTGAAGGTGTATTATATACTTTGCAACCTTTCCACAAGCAAACAAACACCTAACAGAGTAAAAACGTGGTCAGTTTACACAAGTCAGAGAGAACAGTAAATAAAAAAAATCACATTAGCAAAGAAGACTGTTTTAACAACATTTCACAACACTTCAAGGAATGCTGAACAATAACCATTTGTTTTGAAACACACTTATCATATCTCACCAAGGAAAAAATAATTACAACTCCAAGTATTCAATAAAAACAGGTTACTGGAAGAAAATACCATCAGACAGATGCTCCTGCAGATAAACACAACCAAGAGCAACAGGATCTGCTGTATTAGTGTTTGCACTCAGTATCTGTATTCACCAGATATGAAGACTGAACATTTTTAAATGAAACATTTGCATTTTCTGGGTAGTAGTTACAGAAATAAAATAATTTACCCTCAGAACCAATTAATTTTATTCCTTGAGCATGAAAAAGTCAAAACTCTTAATTGCAATGCAGTTTATATACTGGAGTTTTGTATTCTGGAATACCAGATACCTCTAGTTAGGGCCTTAGATTCAATTCCTGATGAAGGAAGCTACCATTTCTCATAGGGTTCAAAATCTATGGGTGTTTTGTGATTCCAGTGTACAGAACAATGACATGCACAATAGTGCATTAAGGGCAGTAGAACTTACTCATGCTGCTTTTCTCTCTCCTCTCATTGTGTTTATCTGTAACTGAGGGAATAAAAAAGCTCAATGAACTTGCCTTTCATTAGAATTTCCTCAACAGGTCTGTGGGTGAAGGGAGGTAAAGCCCTAATTTGTCGCAGCAAAAGTTCCCAGGAACAGCACTGTTCATAACCCAGGTTTTCAGAAATGCAGAAACTAATTGGATTTCAGTTTCTTGTTCTCTTTTGGAGAATAAAACCCCTCAACCTTCAAAAGATTTTTATTTTCAAAATGAAAAAGCAGCCACGGGAGTTCTACGTTCTTGCTGTACAATGGATACATAACCCAGCTTTACTCAGACAAAGCTGGAAACCCCTCAGTGTCTGTGTGACTGATCCAGACCTACTGACACAAGGCCCAAGCCCCTAAACCTTTGGGGTCTGCCACTCCTCAGTTCTGAGATCCCCTGAAAGCCACAG
The DNA here is from genome assembly GCA_013400495.1 of Nicator chloris. NCBI lineage: Eukaryota > Metazoa > Chordata > Aves > Passeriformes > Pycnonotidae > Nicator > Nicator chloris. Next base: position 6,133 of record WAAE01020105.1, read on the forward strand.
AATTGGAATTTCTCAGATTTCTGGCTCTGCAACAGCTCCATAAGTGTGCCAGCATTTCCATCAGCAACTGCAGACTGCAGGGTACTTGGCAAAGATGTGTTACTGTGAAGTTACAGGAGGGGAAAATACAAGGACTTGGGTTTGCAACCACACACCAGAAGTCTAGTCAGGGCTTCTTGGGAGTCCCTGACAAAGAGTTGAACCCAAAATATTTCTGAAATAACATCTTTCGGAAGCAAAACTGTTTTGTCAAAAAATTTCCCAGGCTCTTCATGGGTGTATCTGGTTTGGACTGGAGCCATGACCTCGGTATTAGCTGAAGAAAATACATTTTATCATGCAAAGATGTTTATCCTATTCCTTTCCATTCTCAATAAGCAACTACTTTAACCCCCACTTTTCTTCAAATTGATAGCCATTGCAGTTAAGTAAGATCTGAAATCCCATCAAAAGCACAACACAATTTCCAGCACACTCGAACACCTCACCGGCAGGTGGCAGACAAATCCCTGAAACAAAGCCACCAGGATACATCCCCCTTCCACAGCACCACGTTGGATCCTCAAGAAATAAACTCCAGTAGGGGGATTCAGAAGTGTGAACTGAATGCAACAGTTATCAGACACTTCGTGCTTCCAACAACCTCCTCTTTCAAATACACAAATACGGTCTAACATTTTCTAAATAAAAATATCCACAAATCATGTCACATGAAATGTAAGTGACAAGAAATAAAATACAGAAAAAAAAATCCCAAACCGAAATCTGCAAAATCTTCCAGCTCCTTTTTAAGAAATGTAAAGGAGTCATGGATGAGATAACAAAGATCCAAACACACCTTATTAATTTCATTGTTTCATCCAGGTTTCATGTAACACTTTTATACACCTGTGGACAGAACTCAGAAATCATCTCATGGGTGGCTAAAAAGCCACTACACTGCATGGATGATTCTGCTTAGATACTGGACTGAAAAAAGCCATCAAATATGAAGCTGAGAAGTTCAATCATGCCAAAAAATATTAGCTAAATACAGCCAGAGTCACAGCTGTCTTAGTGACACATTTACATGATAAATTATTCAAAGTAATGCAAATTAGCATTTTATTTAAGTTTCTTATTCACTGAACATAAAGTTCAACAGTCTAACATTTTCCTTCTGAAGAAGTGACAGGACAAAAAGTCAAAAGATAACAACTATTCTACTTCAAGAACCAATACTACCTCAGAAATTGAAAAGCTGCAACACACAGTGCCCAAAGCAGGCAGATTGCTTGTGCTGGATGTAAAGGTAGTTTACATGATATATTCCAGGCATCAGAGGTAATTTGGGAGCTCAAAGATGGGAGGCAGTTAAGTACAAAGTTGAAATTGCTCTACTAGAAGATGTTTTTAAACATTAAATTGAGACCAATTATCATTTGACCAGGGATTAGACTGGAATTTACATGCTTATATATGCAACTCAATTAAAAAAAAAAATTAGATGCAATTATATAGCAGGTAAATTTGCCATCAGTATTACACACAGAGCTGTTTTGTTAGGAAAAACAGCTTTGTACTCTTGAGTCAGTCTTACATCTCCCCTATTTACATTATGGATTTTACCTGCAGTCAGACTCCTTTGGTAACAGTAATTAAGATGTGACTTCACCTGAGTTCACATGCAGGAACACGTACACTGAGAGTTTTAAGAAAATGAATTCCAAGTGTGAGCACTTACAGACACACCAGCAGCTTCCAGATGTTGAGAAGTCAACACACTATCATAACCCTGGTAGTCTCAAATAATTTATTGAAAAGAACTGACTACATTCTTAAAGTTAGGCCTCTAACTTTTCTGCCACTAATTACAAAATTGGAATTTTGGAACAGAAGATTTGCTACTGTCATTCAAGAGCAAAATATTGGCCAATAAGAAAGAAGAAAAACCCAAAAGTAACACCAACCCCTCCTCGCTGACCATCCACGTGTATGGAGCGAATGTGATCCGCCAGGTCCGGGCTGGAGCTGAAGCAGGCGTGGCAGTGATCCCAACAACAGTTATAGGCAATGCTTTTGGCAGAGGAGGCAGGAACTCCCTGTCCATTCATCATGACTGGCGTGGAACGCCCACTGGAAATTGTGCTGTCTACATCCATGATAGTGCTGCTTATGCTGCAAGAGAAAAAAAAAACCCAAACTAAATCAAAGTTTGTATTTGTTGCATGTTAACAGAGCAAATCAAAACTATAGCTCTTTTGTTTTGGATGTCTTTAGACAGGTTGAAAAGAAAACCTATCACAATTTTATTATTTAGTGTGGTTCATCACTTTATTAAATAAATGTACAGTTAGGAAACAGCTACTATTAGTCAACAGTGTAACAACTTCTGGACACTGGGAACAAGAGGGAGGAATGGAAAATCCTCAATACATTGAGTCCAGCATCCCGTGCCAACACTAGAGCCTTCAAAAGAATATAGCACTTCAGTTCTACATAGGGTTTAGGGTGCTCCTACATGGCCCCAGCATAGTGTCTGTCATGTGCATGGTCTAAACTTTGTTTTGGTTTTGCAAAACGTTTCCAGAGAAGCCAGAATCAGCCGAGGAAATCTGCGGCCAGCAGGGGTCACTTTCATCAGCCTTTCTGCTCTGTACCTTGGCAGATACACAGAAAAGCATCAAACGGATCAGAAAAAACTTGCACAGTTTCTTCCCCATACATAAGCAAAAAGTATGGAGATCGATGTTCTTCCTCATTAAGCAGCTACTGATACACCTTTTTTTATCTTGTTAATCTGCTCCGTTGCCATGAGGTCCTTTAAGTTTTTCTGTTCCACAAAGCCACAGAACAGAACAGCTCATCTTTGACAGAACCTCAAAGACCAGGTGGTCAAATTTGCTTAAACAGGAACAAGTGAGATCAGATTGCCTGTGGTCTTGTCCAGTGGAGTTGTTAATGGGTGTGTTCAAAGGCTGGGATTTCTGCTACCTTTCTGAACAGTTTTCTCAATGGCTGACTAACCCTGTTGTGGGGGAGGGAGGAAGTTTCCCAACATCTCATCAGAATTTCCAGTGCTGCAACTTCTGTCTCTTGCATCCCATCCTTGGCAGCTGCAGGGTTGAGATGACTCTGCCTCCTCCATTGTTAAACCTCCCTATCAGATCACTGAACACAGAAAAACCCTGCCCTCCTCCTCCCAAAACAGAAGGAACACACACACTCAGCCTCCCCATGAACTGGATTTGCTTCAGCACACAAACCACCTTGGAGGGCTTCCACCAGATGCTCTCCAGTACGTGTATAACTGGGATATGTTAAACCATTCTGCTTTTAAAGTACAGCTGCTGTTCCTTATTTTTACCATCACTGTTTACAGGCCCAGTGTTGTTCTATTACACACTGAGATGAATGAAAGAAAAAAACACCATTAGTCAAAATCTGATGATACCATTAGCATGTTTGCTCTTCTGCTGTAAGAGTCTCTGCTAGGGATTCTGCACACTATCTGGATCTTTTTGAATCACTACTATGCTAGCAGGTTTTTTTTTTCTGTGACAGATTTTGAAATAATCACAGATATTTGCTTTGTTTAGAGCTCCCATTCTCACCCACCATGTAGATTCCACTGCATTTATCCATAAAAAGTGACTTGCCTTCATCTAAATAACAGATTCCCTTTAGCAATGCTCCCAGTTATAAGCTTCAGTTTTAACTACCCTGAGTAATTTGGTTTCATGAACAAACTCTTATCTCAAGAGATACCAGCAACATAACATATCTCAACCACAGAACCCTTAAAAATCATCTGCCAACTCATTTGCCTCCATATGTTATTAAAACTGACCAACTATTTTTAGGCTTTTGTCTTCCAAGTTAAAAATAAATTTTCAGCCACCTTTTCAACACCTTTTTGCTTTAATGAAGGTATTTCAAACACATAGTTCCTAAATGCTACACAAATATCACATGCCTTTCTTCCACCCCCCTCCCAATTTCAAACAAGGTCTAACAATTTAGAAGGCATAGCTCCTATGCATTGAAGTCATGCAGGCTATTTGCTGCTACACAGCAAATTTCCATGGGTCCATTATTTTTATTTTCTTCCCTTTTCTACACTCTGAATGCACACACATTCCACGATCCCTCCCCAGTAATGATTCCTTTTATGACATACAACCTCCCAATGTGTCACTAGCAAGTAAAAAGATATTCCACGGGCCCTGAGCTGAACCTCCCAGCCCCAACAGCATTAACAGCCACTAACTACACACATTGTAACAGCATTTTAGGATCCCTGCAGGAAATTGTCAGAAGCTTTCTCTGCAAAACCTGTTGCAAGTAATGCTGATTTTTCCACTGTGCCAGGCTCACAATAGGTGCAATTATGGGACTGGCATCTTCTCCTTCCTGAACTGATGCCTAGGTCAAAAATGATCCCCAAAAATAAAGTCTGTAAAATTGCACTGTGAAAGCAAAATTTACCCATAACGACAGAAAAACTGAATAATTAATTATAGCTAATTGTGCCACCACCCCATCTCCCCCTCAGTTAAGCTATCCAAATACAGCTTTCTCAAAATCACATTTGAAGTAGGTTTGGACACACAGAATGGCACAAAGCCCAGCCACTTCTGCCACAGACAGTGCTGTTACACGGATCAGTGGTCCCGACAGGAAGCTGCTTAGCCAAGGATGGCAAAGCTGCACATACAGCACTCGTGCAACAGCTGCCTCACACCAGCTCAGGTCGATAAATAACCCTGCCTTTCCCACAGCTGAAAGGTACCAAAGGAAACTGCTTCCCAAATCCTTTCAAGGAGGACTTCAAAGCTATTTCCAGTCAGTATGAGATTCCACACCCACAGACAGCATTAGGTCCATTCTCACACACTCCACCAACAGTACAAGCAGACTTCTGACTGAGAGGATGTGCAGTGCTGGTGACCACAGAGTATGAGGGGTATTCAACACAGTTCCCTGGGTTTACAGTCTTATCTGAAGTGGGAAAGCAATGACAAAATGTAGCCCTGAACAAGTTCTGTGAAAGCATTTTGGGGCAGGGGAGAAGTGCACCCTCACACAGGGGGGTGGGTGCGTTTGTGTGTGTCTGGTTTCTCTGTTCCACAGGCATGAAATCTGCTAAATTCCTCTAAGAAGAGAGGAAAAAAAAAACCCTGAAAATTATCAACCCAAAGCATGAGAGTTTAGTTCACATTGCTAGTGCAGTGCAACAGACCTTGACACAAAATCACAGGTCTCTAATTTTACAGCCTAAGGAATGCAAATGCTTAGGCTTTGTGGTTTTTTATAAGCTATCCTACCTTCTTCTGGAGAAAAACATGTGAAAGTCAACTGATCCCAGCAAAAGCTATCGTGACAAGTAGGGTTAATAATGACATAAGAAACCAGTAACAAGCTAATTTAACTATTATTGTTTAAATGTTTGCTGGGCTCGGGTTTAATAGCCGAAGTGTTTGCTAAGGGCTAACAGACTAACACGGTATCAAAATTTTATATCAGAGAAATGGGAATAAAAAAAGGCTGCCCATAGCACTTAAACCAAGTAGTAGCATACAGAATTTGGAAATTGAGAATGAAATGCTACATTGGACTATGATTCTATAAGCTATTCAAAATGCTGTCTAAAAATGGGAAAAAATATAAATCCAGTTGAGCAATAATAGCTCAATATTTAAGACAAAATGCCCTCCTTCCTTCTAGTTTGAAGAGCTTTGAGTATGACATTGAAGAGCACAGACAAATATTGCTGTAACAGAACCTACTAGGGAAATAACTCAATTGTCTATAAAGCAAAATGACCAGGAGTCACATAAGAGATCACTAGGCTTGGATGGACTTTCTTGATAGATTCTTGGTAGACTCTAATGCAAGAAACTCCCTGCCCTGGCACATTCCTTCTCTAGTAACAATTTGTTAAATAAAAATGTAACATCCATTTTTTGTTTCCTCTTCTGTGCCTCCAGAACCAAGGTATTTCAGGTGATCAGACGCCTCCCAGTACTAAGAAATCTAGAATTAGCTTCTGTCTCACTTAGCAAGTTCTGTCCCTCACTAAAGAGGTGAAGGCTGCAAAGAGAATCTGTGGAAGGCCAGTGCCCAGTACAGCTCATGTGTGTAGTTTTCTCTAGTCTTTCATACACTGAGAAAGTATCAGGAAGCTTTTCAGAGAATAGTCTGCAGTATATGTAACATCAAAGACACTGACTTGGGCTGTCTCTTGACCTGCCCATTTCGAGATGAAGCAGAAAGATAAGTTTTACAGTCAGAGCTGTGGCTGCTACTAGGTCTGTGAAGATTTAACTGCAACACTGTGTCTGTTAGAGCCGCCAATTCACCCACTTCTTTGTTTCTCAGAATTTCAGACCGGGTGCGAGGATAGGACACATAAGCAAATAAAATGTGTGCACGCTCAACCCAAGATGGGCTGGACTACAGAAAAACTATGTGTATCTTTCAGTCTATGAACAGGGCTTTTCAATCCAATACGACTTTCTCTCTGCTTGGGATGAGCTGACAGAGGGAAAGGTTCCTTAACAAAGGGAAGGTAGTAACAGAAATTACATCCTTCTGCTTTCTCACCTCAAATCCATAAAGCCTGCAAGTGGGAAAGTAATAATGTTCATAAGAGGAGAAAACAAAGTAAAAAAAAAAACAAAAAAAACAAAAAAAACCACAGCCTGGTAATAGAACAGAGACACTGAAACAGATTTTTAGCTAGCTAAGTTAAAGCAAGTTTTTCTGCCTTTTGCTAAATCCCATTCTGGCAGGCAGATCTGTTTAAAACCTGCCGCTATCAAAGCAGAATGACACGAGCAGAACTGAAGCGCTTGTGGCATTCTCCTCTTGCCAGTGACAGACAGGTCTGGGTTTGCTCCCAAGCTGTAGGCAGGCTCCAGCTCCATTGTCATGGATCTATAGACCATGGCCTGATGAAGAACATTAGACATTTGAGTTTCACAGAGTTCAGCTCAAGGGTCATCCCAAACAATAGAGCATCAAAAACAGTCACTGCTGGAGAGAGCCTGCATACACAATAGCAGTTTTTAAGAAGCACCATTCAAAAGACTGACTAATTACTAAAATTTAGAACTGTTACAGCAAGCACAACATGATCTTCGAGCTTGTTGTCCCTATTTTCAACCTAATCGAGCACCTGAATCAACTTGACATAAAAATCACAGGTCTAGAGGCAGGAACTGAATGCCTTTCTGAAATGCCTTACTAAACCCACACCTCATTTCACCAAGTCTGCAAGCACTGGCAGTGTCTGCCAAATGCAGCAAGGTAGAACTGAAAACACAGAATCTTCTCAGAGAGGTCAGACATTTTTCTCTCCTCCTACAAATTTTCCCTCTACCAAGAGATTAACGTTTCAGCTTTGCAACGATACTGACATTTAAAATGTGTTCATTAAGCAAAAATATGCAAGCTTAAATAGAGGAATAATTACCTCAAAGGCATTGTTTCAGGTCTTATTTTTACCTGTACTTACTTTACCTGTGGCTAGAAATAATACAATCTTCATTATCAAGAACATTAAGGTATTTTTAGCAGCACTTTCATGTTAAAACGCTAGCACTTGCACAATCAAATACATCTAGCTGGTTAATTTAGTTCAAACTCTATTTGAAAGCAATCCTGAAACAAAAAAAAATAATACCTAAAAACTTGCAAGAAGCTGCCAGTCATTTTCAGTTCACAGAAAACAAAAAGCATTTTCCAAGCACTTTAAATTCTGGATTATTCTGTTCCTTTAAGGATCTGAGCAAAATTAAGCCACTGTTGGAGTTCTGTAAATTGGGTACTTTCTATAATGAAAAAAACTAAATCCAAATTATTCACAATTTAAAATGTATACATTTTAAACTACATATTAGACGCCTGGGCCCTAATTTTTGTGTACATTCAAATGTGATTAAAACTATAATGAGACTATGATTTAATGCATCAAATAAAATGGTATACTGCACATCACTGCTGAAACATACTTGACTCTCCAAGGAGACTGTTTTCCTCACTACTGCAAGTAATACCTTCTATTGAATGTAATGAATGAAATGCCCAAAATTTATTCTTTCCCTGATTTTGTTAATCTTTCAGAACAACAGACAGTAAGAGTTGAGAAGGAATATCACCAAAAAGCCTGAAAGAACAGCAAAATAATTTCATTTTTCGTTTCTACCAAGTCCCATTAGCAACTGCCCACTTGAAACCGAGAGCAGAGCCAGGCACTGAACACATGCACAAAAGCCCAATCAATTTGCTATTATACTTTTAATGTCTGCTAAACATACTCCCTGTAGACCTTAACTGAAGTAACCTTCCCTCAGGCAAAATCCAGCCCTAACAGATGGGCCTTGGAGCGTGCCCTCGAGGGTCAACAAGCAACCCTTCAGTCCGATCAACAGGAGCTCATTTCGGGCTTCGAGCACCTCCACCGAGAGCGCCGCTCCCAGCGCCCACATGTTCCATGCAGGATGTAACCAAAGGACTCAGCTGAATTCAGCTGACACCAAACGATCCTGACAGATCCTATACGGAAAATCCTCATCTTGGAAAGCATCAAATGAAAAACGAGCAGCGATTGCAGCGAGCGCACACTGCAGGGTGGCTGAAGCCAACACTACTGAGCGGCCACCAAGCTGCACGCTACACCACTCCAAGTTTTGAGAAGTTTCTTCTGAAATACATAGTGATAAATCCAGCCATAAAACATCAAATCAGCAGATTGCCTCCGAAACCAAATGCTACAAACCTTACTGGAAGTAAGTAAACAGGTTAAGGATTAAAAACAAACAAAAATAAATACCCTGCCAGTTTCTTTCTCTTTTACTAGTCAGTGAAATACTCTGTCATTTCCCCTTACAGCTGCAGCTACATTGGTCTAATCCATCAGGGAAGAAAACTGAACTCTTAGTGTCAGATAAAAGAACCTCAGCATAAAGGGAACACTGTGAATGACAGTCAGGCACATCTCACAGCAACTTCAAGGGTTAAAACCTAGAAATCAACAGAAAAGCTTTTACCACCTGGAAGACTAAATCACAACTAGGTACTAATCCCAAAAGAAAACAAACAGCACCAACTGCAATCATTCAATTACAAACACCAAGTCAAAACAGAAACACTGAAAGAAAATAATAATGACATGCTTAGTGACATCCCCCAGCACCTCATTATTTTCATTTCACTAAGAAAACTCGAGAGCCAAAACAAAAACTTCACAATTTTCCCCACTACTCCTATTACTTTCCAAGAGAAGAGGTGGAAAATTATAGTGTACAGCTCTGTCCCAGGGACAAGTTCCACAAAAACAACAGCTTTTCAACACTACCACATTCAGAGCAATTTGCACTCGCTACTTCCTAATGCAATCAAAGATCAAGTGAAGATAAATCCTAACAAAACTTCAAAACAATCAAATTACTAACCCTCAGCTCCCATCACTGAGAGGAGAATCTTCCACTTGTCCTATTTTAACAGATCTCCATCAATTTCAAACAGAGGAGCCACAGATACAACAGATTAGTAACAGAAATTGTTCTACTGGCTCCTAAACAAAAGAAGAAGAATAAATTCCTATGTTTTTGTACTAAGATTTGATTTTTGCTGATACTCAATGAGTATTAAGTAAACTTTAATGCCAAGGTCTTTCTGAAGTTAATATCAGAACATCTGCATGGGGGTACCAGTATGCAATAAAATACAGAGCTCAAAACAACTATACACGGGTTGCCAAGCAGATTTCAGTTCATCTTTTTGCTTTATGTTCTCCAAATGGTCATGTCAAGTTAAAAGTAAGATTAAAACAGGTCCTAAGAAAAACAGAGCTCATAAAACATAAGCAATCACCAGGAGCCAGCAACACAGCAGAAAAGTTTGAGATTTGCCTGATCTTTTTTTGTTCCTCTGCCCATCTTTGGTAAATTCGGTATTTTATGATGCATCTAGATTGGTAACAGAAAAACTCCTCCTACTACATTTCAGTAATTTATCAATTTAATTCCCTAAACCAAACATTTATGTTTCACAAGCAAAACAGTTTGTCTTACTTTAACGGATGTAGTTTGATTGCGGCATGAAAAATACCATTGTGCTTTGGAGCTCTTACAGCTCCTTTTCACCAAACCAGCAACCAGCCCAGAGAGAATCTTCAAAGGAGACAGAAAGCAACTTCAGCTACCTGCATATCTAAGGGGGTTTTGGGGCTGATTTTGCTGAGGAAACCATTTAAATTTAAACCTTTAAATAGAAAGTATCCAAAATTTCGTGACTGATAATGGTAGTTTTCTGAGCTCAGAAAAACTTACCACCAGTAAGAAAAAAACGGTGTATGTGGATACACCACCATAAAAAAACCCCCAAAAAACAGAGCAAAGAGACAATGCAGAACATGAAATGGCTGCCAAAGAGAAAGATTACTCACAGGGCAGCAAGAAATCAGAATACCTGGATCAAAAAAATAAGCCAGGACTACATGAAGTGAAAGTCCACCACTGTGTTTTGAAGGGAGCACCTTCTGCTCTGCCACATTACATCCACAAAGACCCCCTGGCAGACAGACAAAAAACCTGACTGCACAGCTCTTCAGAGGCAAGGGAGGGAAAGCAGGACGGGCAAAAATAAATAAAAGCAACATTAAGGCAACATAAAGAAAAAAAGACCATCATGTCCAGACTGGATGATTGAAGAAAGCACCCACTCACTTGGAAGCATTTGTGCTTCTGAATCATGTAAGCATTTTTTTCTGGAAATCAAACTATCAAATCTATGCTTTACACTGATTATGTTATTTTAACAAAAACTTCTCAAAATGAACAGACTCAAAAGGTGCTCATAAATCAAACTTAAAACCAATTCTTTATTAAATACATGTATTGTTATATGACTACTAAGCAAGCAACATAGCAGAAAATAAAACAGTCAAAGGAGAGAATTTTATATGGCATGGCAAGTGGTAACATTAAAAATTTGTTTTCAAATTCTTTTTGAAGCAGCAGCTTATTTTAGAGCAAAGCTACTCTAAAGGATAAGGTATAACCATCTAGAAAAGGGAACAACACTGCAAACACTTCAGCCTGATAATATAAAAGCAGGGAAGATAGGAAAGCTCTTTGAGATAGAGAAATCGAAGGAACTTAAAATAACAAACATGCACAGGAAACAAAACAAGACTGAGAAAGTGTGTTATGATTCACCACCTTGAGAGCTGTTTCCACTCTCCTGGATCACTTAATTTGATTATTTAGATTGTTAGCCCTAGAATATTTGGGCTCACAATACTTGCATAACACAAACCCAGGTTATCACAGGATTTGCAGCATACTGAGCAATGGGAACACAATGAAGAAACTTGGAATGCCAAAATATCCAAGGAGCAGTGCAAAAATAGAGCAGGTTAAACATATGTGCCTTGTGATATGACAGCACAAAGATGACATTCTGCAAAAGGATTACACAAATCAAGAAACTGTACTCGATTCTGCCTTAAAGATACAAATAAAACTGCCTTTCATTTCTGGGAACCATGTTATCTTCAACTTGATAATCTCCCTGAAAAGTTAGAGAACAGCAACAAGTGGTGCACAATTTTCAGTCTCTACTGATAAAGGAGTGTGTTTACTAGCACAGCTTAGGAGAAGCAGAGAAGAAAAACACTCACTGAAGAACCACCAGAAATAATTTATTTTTTTAACAGTGCTTCCCACTTTGAGAACCATAATCACTATGAAGCTGTCTAAGCAGCACTGGAAGGTAACAGCCTTCAGGCGTGGTGTCAAGGAAATTTCACCTGCTGTAGGCATTACCCTCCCATCCTCCCAGCCTCAGGATACCTCCCCTCACACCAAAACATGAAACACAGGAAACAAGTGGAATATAAAATGACCAAGGAAAGATGCAAACTCGCAGAGCAGATCTAAAAAATCCTTCCAGTTTCAGTTATCATCATGTTAAATTCAACTTAACACAGAAGAATATTCAAAGCTAGGATTGCACAGTATAAAGTAGCAGACTTGCCTATTTCTACCTCAGTGAATACTTGTTCCTTCAAGTATTAACCAGGCATCAAAAGCAAGGAAACCAACAAAGTATAACTGTACCAACTAGCTTAATTCATAATAAAAAGGTCATAAATTAAGGTTTGACTCCTGTTCTGCAGGACACTGAATTAACTTCTACTTGAACCAATTGTCTAAACTATAACTTAACATTCAAGTCAACCTAAGGAAGTCTACTTAAAGAAATGCCAAAAGGAGTTTTATTTCAAAGGAAAAAGAAATATTTACATTTCTCTGTCTGCATATTTCAAAAATATTTTCTTTGCACTTTTAAGATTTTTGTTTCATTTGGAATCCAAGTCATTACTACAGCACAATAAACTAAAATGATCAAAATAAGGACTTTACTGCAATTTTAAAGGGGAGCTAGTAATTTATACAAAAGGTTACATAAAATGACATTAATATTAAGTGGAAATTCTTTATGCTAGGTTCTTACTTAGACCTATTTAATAAATTCTAATACCACTGTATGAGCCAACAGTAAGTTTTTTACAAGTCTCAAATCACCAAGGTGCAGTTTTCTGCCTCTGACATTACACAAGCTGTTTCAATTACAGCACTCCTCTATGGTGCACTAGCATGACAACAGGACTTTCAAAATCATAACAAATCTTTTGCTTTTCTCTATCAAATATCTTGGCATGTACCTTAAGTAACCTCTATCAAAGAAAGAATGTATCCATTCAACATTAGCAACAGAAGTTCAGCAAAATTTATTTAAGAATGAAAATTCCAGTATAGAGAAGAAAATTAGATATGGGAAAAGAAATCCCAGGTCTTTCTTGCTTTGCATTTTACCTTTGTTAAGGGGGGGAAAAGTACTTCAGCATCTCAAAAGGCTTCAAAAATTTTCCCCAGTTGTTGGTTCTGAATGCTGCAAAACCATAATTGTAATCACTATCTTTGTGTATGACAAAACCAGTGATAAACAGCAGGCACAACATGGAATATTTATATTTCATTTTCTAAAATAAATATTTTTGAACATGTTCATATTTAAATGAACAATACCACACAAAAAGCATATAAAGTTATAAAAAAGAATCAGTTGCATGGATAGATAACCAAAGAAATCTCTACCTCAGGGAATCTTACAAAATTACCACTTTGTATTTTTGCAAGTCATGCCATCTTATTTTTTTAACAGCAACTGGGAGAGTGGATAAAACTCACTGTTCATACAAAGAAGTTCCTTACCCTCTTCTGTTCCCGTCTCCTGCACAACTTAACTGGAGATTACATTCCCACCTGTTTCAAGGACTCCCTGCAATTACTTGGCTACTTTACAGCAAGAGACCGATTTTTCACTTTCTTTGGGTTATGTTCCCTTTTTCCCCCTCAGGCTATTAGACATATCTCATTCCCTATCATCCCAGAAGTTTTCTATGTGTATCTCACATCATTCCTTTGCCAGAAACCTCTATTCCAGTCTTGAAAGCTCCATCTGCTTTTCATCCCCCTTCTATGTACCACTTTCCCAGCCAACAACAGACTGCTCTACAACTACCCCAAGGCAATGGGTTCTAGGTGTATTTCTACACTGCTGACTTCCATGCCAGCTCTCCATGCTGCTCATTCCCCCACTGCTCTTCTGCAGCTGGGCAGGGGGTTTAAAAAGATATGGAAATATATGAAAGGTACTAGAAAGCTGTGGAAAGATCTGAGCAAGAGTGGTATGGTAGAACTGCATGATCCAAGAGAGTCGGTTTTATCTGTGACCAGCTCCAGAAATGTGATGTCACATCCCTGCCATACGGCTGTTCATGTAACACCCTGTTTAATGTCACTGGAAAGTGAAACAGGGCAAGGAAAACAAAAAGGGGGGAAATAAGGAAAAACCAAGACAAGTTTTTTTCCATTACTGCCTAGGAAATTCCCTGAAAAAAACACCTATTAAACCTTGTATTTAAAAATTACCAGACTTGATGATGTCATAAACTTAATACAAAATGCACACAGACCCTTGTGGATGTTCAAATCCTACGTAAAACTATTTCTGTCTTACACTGAATAGGAAAATGTTTTTCTCAAATTCTATGAAGTATATTTACATCTTACTACAATAACTATAACAGCTCATTATACCAAGCTCTTTCATCTAGTTCACAAAAAGACCTCATGTTAACCACTCAATTATACCAACCAACAGCTTTAGTAATAAAGATACTCACCATACTAAATATCTGGGTTGTTTTGTCTTCCCATCAAAAGCTATTTTCTCCCGTGCCAGAAAGGCCTGAACATAACCATTACAGAAACAAGGGGTTTATTTTGCAATTTGAAAGCAAATAACTACAGCAACAATAAATGCAGTTAGAAATACTGCAAATACAATTTTCAGCAGAATTTCTGAAACTCGGGTAAACTTCTGTATAGCTGTGACATGGCAATATTACACACACTCAAAAAAAAAACCCAAAAAACCCGACTTAACCACCTTGCCATAAGTGCTAATGAATGATTCTTCACTTCCTGCATAGGAACAAGTGAGACTATGCAGCAAAGAGAGGCCTGAAGCACTTTTTAATCTGGTCACATGGATCCATGAAGCACACCTATTAGTACCACATGTCCTCTGGATTATATTTCAAATTTACTGTTCTGCCTTCATAAATGTCACTCATACAACTTACATGCCACTGCCAAGTCAATCTTGAAAGTTCTTCACTTTTAAGGTTTTAAAATATAGACAAAGTAAAGACTATAATTAAAACTAATATTTTTAAATCAGCATACATCTTAAAGGTTGACAAGGCCTTCATTTTACATAAGTTTCAAAAAAACTCAGACTAGAGCCTGGAATTTTCATGTCTAAACCTCTTATCTTTCAACCCATTAGTTCCACATTGTCATTTCACTCAGTAAAATGAAAAAAAACTTCACAATCTGAAGCACAAAGTTTACTACTGAAAACTTGTCTGAAATGTGTTTTCAAAACTTCTCATCTATTAAACAGACTAATAACAATTCTAGAAGTATTTTGCAAGTCTTATGTCATTAAGAACACAAATTGTCATTGAGTATTATTGAGTATTCCTTGAGTCAGAGCCTCTACCTACAAGACTTGTTGGTGAGTAACAAAAAACATGAAAAGCTTATCCACTCCTCAAAAAACCCAAACAAGCTAAACAAAACAAAACAACAACGGTAAGCCTTACAAGTTCCATGAAAATTGCCTGTGACTAAGATGGACATTATTTAGTGCTGTGCCTAAGGGGAAGATTACTATATAGGTCCAAAGACAACCTGTTACACTTTGCCTACCAGCACATCAATCAGCACTCACAGACCACTCAGAACAGCTGATCCTGAAGCTGAAATGCACCTTTTCCATGCTCCTTACCCAGTCAGGAGGAGGAGGGAGCAAAGGATAAACTGCTAAGAGGGGTAAAGATAATGCAGGAACAGTAAACCAGGGGTAACTTCTAGGTGACAGTACAAAGATACAAGACAATTCACAAAGGTGAACCAAAAACTCTTCATCCAGATTTACTACTATAATTTCTGCTCAACAACTTCTTAAAACTGCAAGACCTAGCACTGCTTTCTAAATCAAACAAAATCTGATGATGAAACTACTTCAGATTTAAATGTATTTCCATAATAAGTGTTCCAGTAAACAATATTTAAATTATTTCAGTAAACTAAGTGTTTGTAAGAAAATATCATAATTCAGCAATAACAACACCAGGGAGCTGCAGATGCATCTCCATCACACTCAGCTCAGCTGGTTTATACCCAAATCCATGCATTTGCTTAGGTCCAGCTTCAGTGTTTATAGTTAACTGAACCATTATTTTTTCTTTTCAAGTCCTGTCAAATGTTTCTCAGCATTGCAGCAAGACTAGCTGCTCTAGAGGACTCTGGAGGAATACATCCATCCTTTCAGCACAGGTCTCAAGTTAGGGAGAGGCACAAGAAAATGAGCAGCATTCACGTGCTGATAATAGTCTTTGTTCCAACTGTAAATCCAGAGGATCACTAGGCTTGAATGCAGACTATTATTACTCAGCCAGCTGATCTGAGCTTGCTCACAAAGTCACAGACAAACTCCTGCACAGCAATGGGAACTTAGCACAATTCCCAGGGAAAAAATGGAATTACTACAGATCAACGAGATACCTGTCAGTCCTAGAGTTGCTGCACTGAACTCTCCTGCTAAGCTGAATATGCCACCTTGGTTATTTATCCTAGGTATCAGTCTGGGGCTTGCTTGTTCCTTTCTGGGTTTTTGGGGAGGGAAGATAAGCATGTCGTAACAAAGTATAAAGTCTATCTGTGTGCATGGAAATGGAGGGTTAAAATTCACCCTAAATTTCAGGGCATTGATAGTCACCTCTATATTTATTTCTTGTGTTATTATAAATACTGACAAATTTCCTACAAATTATTTTTTCTGTCAGAAGATAGTCTCAAAATACAATCAAACACTAAAAACAGAAGTTGCTCAACAGTAGCTCTATTTTGACCACATGCACGATTTTCCTCTTCATCTGCTTCATTTGTATTTGATATCACTAAAGGAAAAATCAGAGATAACACAAAGTGGAGACCAATAAAGAACATGCACAAGGAAATGTGAATTTGATCACTCATGGAATTCAGCTCCTCTTACCACACCCTTTTATTCATTCAAATTTTCTAAAGAGGAAGCAGAAAAACAAAATCCCAAGCCCAGGGGCATGATCTAAATGTTACCAAACCTGCTGACAGCAGGAGAGTCTTTACCAAGTACACTCTTCTACCAGCTTCCTCTGGCTAAACCCAGGGTCTGTAAAGTCAAGCCTGTTAGTTCCATCTCTTCCCTTTGCTCTCTATTCCCTCCCCAAGGAATCTTACTTTACAATACACTGAGAGTCAGACACCAAGTTCCTCAGGACTTCGGAGACACAGGGAGTCAGCAAAGGTCATGAAGTACTGTACAATAAACTATCCCATATAAAACAACACTTCATAGACAAAATATTGTTCTCTAATAGCCACAGAACTTACATTTATTAATTCAGAGGTGACCAAATCAATGAATGATTAATTCTTTCAGGATTTCAATATATCGTTATATACCTGTACCTCCACCCTTATGTCTAAACCGTTTCCAGCTCTTCTTGGTATTTCACTATTCCAATTTACACCCTCTTACTCTTCAGCACATCCCCTACCTTTTGCCACACTCTGCTTGTCTGTGTGATCATCTGAAAGGCACAGGATTATGTTGTGGCTGCCTTCCAAGCAGCAGCAATCATTTGGATCACAATGTCAAGCAAGCAACTTGCTGGACTACATGTGACAAAAATAATCAAGCATTCTAACATGCTGCAGCAAAGAGTGCACACCAAACAAAATTTTCCAACACCAGGAATAACAAATGGCACTCTGATAGCATTGTTCTTCTCCCAACTCAACAAGCAGCCCTTGGAATTACAGCACCAAATGCACTCTCAACAACCCAAGTTTCCATCCTGGCAGGTCGAGATAAAACTTTGCACAGATTAAAAACAAGGCACAGTCCTTATTTAAACCACTAAACACAGGGAGTCCCACTCCTGCAAGAGGGCCTGTTCTGGTGGCACAGGGAAGGAGCAAGGACCCACACACGTGGATTTAACCATGTACAGCAAGAGGACCACGAGAACAATGACAGAGAAAGAAAGTAGCAACCAGCTCTGGAGTGCACAGGCAAGGCATAATGACGCTACTTCCAGAAAACCCCTGCAAGTTATTTCTGTTATTTCCTCAACCCAGACACGCAGTTGGATAAGATCGGGATTAGATTTAGACTTTCATTCTGTGAAAAACAAGAAACTGTTAGCTTAAAGCTCCTTTATGTACCTGGTGTTTTTTTCTAGAAGTCTACTCTCATACTTACTCCGTTTCACAAAAAAATCTCAGTTTTTGAAAAACAAACAAACAAAACCTACAAACAAACACCAACATCCACACCCCCTTTCCACTTGCATAAGTTTAGAAGAAAGAAAATGTGACTTCTGTGAGTCTGAAAAGTCTGATGGAAACCAAAGATGTGAATTTTTTCTGTCTTTTTAAGACCTTTAGGCCAATTACACGGTTTTGGGGAACTGACTCATGAGGGGTTTGCTGGGCTGGTTTTAATCTTCGAGGTTAGGTCTAGTCACATCCCATTTTCATTCTGAAATATGGGTATTTGTACAGTTACAAAGATTTTGATTTAACATATATCCACAGTACATTTCTGGACCAAATCACGTAACTCTCCACGCTTAACGGTGAAACTAAAGAAAATACAAATAAGATTCTAATTGTTACTTAACTGCAACTCTAGCAGAGAAGTCTGATACTTTTTCTGCTAAACATATAGAAAAACTGTACAAGTTTCTTAAACTATGCGAAAGGACTAGTTAGGAAGGGGCACATAGCACTTTCACACTGTTTTTACATCATTTTTCCATCCTATTTGCAGTTTTTCAAGTAAACTGTTGCATACAAGATCCAAGAGAGCTACTACATGAGCCATGTTCTTTGAAATGCTTGTCTCAGTAGGCTGAAACAGACCTGAATGGTAGAATTCAACCATGTGTGAGAATTCGGTTGTGCCTTTTCGCCATAATTGAGCTAGGATCTTGATAAAATGAAATGTGTAGCTTTAACATACAAAAGCTCAATAACTCATCTTTACAAATTCTGTAATTCACAATTACGGAACTCATTCAAAGATGACTCTGAGCCTCACTTCACACCGTGCGTGATTATTACTTGTGCACACGTAATGCAGGAAAGGCTGGTCTCCTTTCTATTTTAGCAAACTCGATTTTTTTCCCCCTCATGTTTTAAGAGGTTTTCACTGGATTTTCTCCCTCTAGAGCAGAGACCCTGTTGCGGGCGCAGGTAAAACCGTATCCAGAGATGTATCGCCCATCCCGAAGCTTCAGTACACCCCACCTGCGCGCTGGCGCAAGACACAGCCCTGAAGAACCCCGAACGCACCACCTGAGAAAAACCCGCAGCTTCCGAGGAAAGAGGCCCTGGAGGAGGAGGAGGCAGCGCCCGGCGGGGCCGCTCGGAGCTCTCACGGATCGGCGACTGCCGGGGAGCTCCCCCTCCTCCCCTGCCAGGGACGGGCTGCCGGGGGCCCGAGGAGCAGGGGCGGGGGCCCGGCACAAGTTGGCCGGAGAAACCTGTGGCTGCCGTGACACCCCCGCAGCCGAGAGCGGGGCGGCGCCCAGGGAGCGGGGGCTGCCGAGGCGAGGACGCGCCGCTCTGCCCGGGAAAAGGCGCCGGACACTGACCTGTCCTCCGAGTCCATGCGGCTGAGGGGCTCCCCGTCCGAGGACATCTCCAGGCTGCCCCGCCGGCCCCCCGACGTGGCGCTGCCGCAGCTGCTGCCGCCGCCCGTGCCGGGGCCGGTGCCGTATCCCTCGTCGCCGCCGCTGGACACGCTGCTGGAGCTGCTGCCGCCCCCGCCGCCGCCGCGGCCCGGCCCGTCCTCCTGGCTGCCCCGGGGGCCCTTGGGCTCCTCCTTGGCGTCGGCCTCGCTGCCGCCGCCGGGGCTCGGCGAGCGGGTCTCGTCGCTGCAGCAGCCGCTGCTCGTGCTGCTGCTGCCCACCAGGCTGCTCTCCTCCTCCTCGCCGCCCTCCTCCTCCTCCTCTTCCTCCTCCTCGTCCTCGTCTTCGTCCTCCCCGTCCCCGGCCTGGCTGGCGCTCTCCGGGCTCGGCTCCGACATGCTCTCCGCCTCGCCGTTCAGCAGCAGCAGCGGCTCCGGCTCCGCCGCGGCCGAGGACGAAGGCGGCGGCGGCGACGACGACGATGAGGAGGATCCAGCCCCACCGGCGGCCGCCACCTCCGCCTCCTCCTCTTCCTCGGCGGGCGCCGCCTGCCCGGGAAGGCGCCGCTGGGGCTCCGCCATGTCGCTGCAGCGAACGGCCGCCATGGCGCCTGCGAGTCGCTGCCGCGCGCGCGGGGCCGGCCGNCCCGGCTCGTGCCGCCGCCGCCGCACGCGCTACGGAGCGCGCCCGGGGACAAACAACGCGAGGAGGGCGGAGCGGCGGCGGCGGCCACCGCCCCCGGCGCGAAGGGGCGGTGGCGGGCGAGCGACGGGATCCCGGTTTGAGTCTGGCGAGGATCCCACCGTGAATGCCCCAGGGATCCCGGCTGGAATCTCCCGGGGATCCCGGCTTGAATTTTCCAAGGATCCCGGCTGGAATCCCCCGGGCATCCTGGCTGGAATCCCCCAGGGATCCCCCGGGCATCCCGGCGCCCTGCTGCAATGGCGTGATCCCCGCCCCCGGCTCCATGGATAGCGGGCAGTGCCGGGAGCCGGGAACGAAGCGCTCCCGGTTCCTTCGCCTCGCTCCAGGACAAATCCCGGCGGCAGCAGTGTCCCACAGCGGGGCATCGACAGGCCCGGCTGGCGCTGCCGGGAGCCGGGTGGCTGAGGCGGTGGTTCAGGTGCTGCGGTTCCTCTCACGGGCACTGGGGTGGGACACGGAAAGGGAGGACCGAGGCTCCTCGGGAGGAGCTGCAGGGCGCGGGTGCCGCTGTGGAAACCCCCGGGGCAGCGGTGCCACAGCACGGCTCGGCCGAGGGGGAAAGGAGAGAGGGAAAGGCTTCCAGCGCCGCTGACAAAAAGGAGTGAAAAAAGCGGCCGCGCTGTGCAGCGAGGAGAGGGAATAAACCACAACACACTGGCCTTCAGCCTCCACTGGCAGGCGAGAGGCTTCCTGGCTCCCGAGGGAAAGCTGTGTGACCAGAGGGGACTGTGAAATATCACAGAATGGCTTGGATTAGAAGGAACCTTAAAAGATCGTCTCATTCCAAAGCTCTGCCCTGGACAGAGACACCTTCCACCGGACCAGGTTGCTCAGAGCCCAATCGAACTTGGCCTTGGACACTTCCAGGGATGGGGCAGCCACAGCTCCTCTGGGCAGCCTGTGCCAGGGCCTCACCACCCTCACAGGGAGAATTTCTTCTTAATACCCAGTCTAAACCTATGGATGTATAAAAGGGGAAAAGTGAAATCTCAACAGGAGGGCTGTCAATCACACAGAAGCCTTCAGAACAGAGTTTGAAAATTAAGATCATTTAATGATCATGTAAAGTGGGCTAAAGTTTACTGTAAAGTACATAGGATGGGGATTTGCAGTAGAACGGAAAGGTAGAATCCAAACACAGAGATAAAATCAGGTAGTTTGACAAATAATTGGAGAGGTGAGAAGGGTAATTGAAAGCTACTCAATCAAAGGTAATAAATAAATAAATAAATTAAAAAGGTAATAAATGCTGTTGCATGTGAATTTTAAATTTAAATTTCTTACATTGAAATTTAAATATCTTACATCTGTCAGTCTTTAGCCAATGCTTACAGAGCTTGCCACATTTACAACAAAAATCATGCAGCTGTGGTAGTTAAGTTTAAAAACAAACTACAGAGCACAGAACCACAACTCAGTCCAGAAAAACGCTGTGCCTTCTGCACATGAGGAAGAACATCACCATCTCAAGTTACAGCAGGTATATCTGGCATGTCCACAGAGATCCTGGATTCCAGGAGAAGCTAACTGCGTAGGATTAAAATCTGGAGAAGGAGCTCTGAAGACCTGCATTTGCATAGCTGGAGATGGCTCCCAGCCCATCAACAGATGTAGTTGTGAGCAGCAACAAGAACAAGCTGTGGTGTAGCAGCACCGAAATAGAGCCACAGCACCAAAACAGCAACAGGGGGTTGGGGACACAACATTGGATTAATCTTTGAAAACAAACCAATAACATATTTAGCCTGCAGAGGAGCATAACAACAATGAAAAAGTGATGATAGTTCCTCAGATTTCTAGAAGCCAGCCTCAGCTAGACAGTGGAAATGCTAAGAATGCTTTTAAAAAAATCCAGAGGGGAAAAAAAGCCAAGAACAGCTGCAATGCTGTTTCTCATCTGTGCAAGATGTGTATTGCAGGTCTCCTAACTCCACCAAAAGAGTCACGAAACCCTGAGTTTCTGTACCCTGTTCTGCCTTTCCTCTTGGTAAGAGTGTGTGCTGTGCTTTGCTCTCCGCTGAGGAAGGCGTGGGGCTCCTGGGTGGGTGTTGCAGTCACTGGCCGAATCAAACACGCAGTGTGACGTTTCAAAAACAGCCCACCCTTTGATTCAGTCCAGAAACGGCAGTAGTTAAAATAATTCCTATGTCTCTAGTACCCACTGATGCCCTTCTGCAGTTCTGTGCTGTAGCAAGGGACAGAATCAGAGAGGTATCGAATCATGAGAAACCAAAAATATATGAAGGACTTCTTTCACAGGCGATGAATGTGAGATAAGGGGGAGAAAAGACATCACAAAGAACTCTGTGTACCCTCATGTAAATTGTCCTGATCGGCTCCGCTGTTGTGCAGTCAATGTTTTTTTTTTCCCCCCAGGTCTCTCTGGGTTTCTCGAGATGGTGGTGTGTGCACGCAAAGGCTCCTTGTGTTTGGCACTGAAAGGGAGCAGGGTGATTCACCTCCCACTTTCCACTCTCCTAAGCAAGGCGGTAGAGACGCCAGCTCATCAGGTAATTTGTGTATTCAAAGAGGGTCAGGAAAGGAAACCTCAGGACGTTTCTATTGCCTAATGGAAATCACTTGGCATTTAAGCAAGCGCTCAGTACCAACGGGGTCACTACTGCAGCAGGCAGTCATGGAAGAAAAACTGTGATAATCTCTTGGTGTCCTGCTCTCGGATTTTGAAACACACAAAATTCTGCATCCAGGCTCGGCCCTCGAGTGCTGTATTAAAGTCCTAATCAAGTGCAAGCAGCAATGATTATTGCTCGCTGAGCTTTCCCTGTACAAACCCACGCAGCTTACCGAAGCTAGATTTCCTCTTGCTCCAAGGTTTTTTGACTTTTCAAACCTCTTGAAAGAGACCTGTCAGAGAACAGGTGATTCTACAACTTGCAAAAGCATCTAAATCATTTACATTTGAATACAGTGATAAAAGCTCAAAGGAGGAGACTCCTGTTAGGAAATCCTTTGGAGAAAAAAACACATCCTTCACTTGGGCTTTGTGGGTGGATGTTACTCTGTTACTCTTCACACAAAGAGTTTCTGAGATTCTCAGTCTGGCTTGGTATGATCACCTTACAACGATGCTTTAAAGCTCAGACATTTGTGTTGAGGAATCAACAAAGTACAAAATAATAAAATAAAATTGAAAAAGCCAGTAGATAAACCAAGAGAAGCCTGTTCACAAGCAAAGATTCCAAGCAGGACCATTAGTTCAAGAACAAACAACTTGTAGACACAGCAGAGCAGGGAGAAGAAATGAAGATTTTATGCTCTTACCTCAAGAACACCAGGGTGCAGGGCATTCACACTGACAGCAGGATCAGTAACAAACACACTCCAAAGTAGTTTCTTCTTTTCTTGATTCACAGCAATTTTGCTGTTTTGTGGGCTATTCTTGAAGGACACTTAGGTGAGATCACCAGAAGATATGAGTAAGGCAGATTTCTTGAGATTTTTCCCTAACTTTGATCAGCATTATAGTACTATGATATAGAGTATACAAGCAAAACACTTCAAAACAAAAGGCCTATAAAGACAGAAGAAAAATTCAATAGGCTTGAGGTAGAGGAAAGGTGACATCCAGTCTTACACGTGCTCGGATACCAGGAGAGATTCTATAAAGCCAAGCATTTGGTCCTTGAGCTCCCTTCTCCAACCCCTGCCTCCCCATGTATGTCTTAAGCAGTGCAGGAAATTCCTGCTGCCTGCACCTCATGACTCACCTTGCTCAGTATTCTGCCTACTCAGCAGCCTCTGGAAACTGCACCCTTCCCTTCTCTTCTTTCTGCCCCACCCTTCCCCATCCAAATTCAAGGTCTGGAGGAAGAGGCTGCCTCTCCCGTTGCTTCAAGTGAGCAGCCGGCACTGGGTTCTCACCCTTCCCTTCAGACTGGGCTGAAATTGCCTCATGATGCAATTCTGACCCCACCCTCTCCTGCAGCACCCAGTTAATTCTCCCTTTAAACTCAGCTTCCATGCTCTTCTCTTTTTAAAGCTGCCTTTAATCTTTGTCTGTACTGTCTGCTTAGAAACCATGACTGTAACAAACTACAAGCCATGCTTAGGTTGGGCCAACTAGAAGAAGGCTGCAGGGTATGCATGTTGGGAAAGGGTCCTTCTTCTCTCCCCTGGAGTGGTGAGCCTTCTCTGTGATTGTAACTGGCTTTGAAAAACACTTTGAAGCAAAATGAATTTTTGATCCTGCTGGGGACCTTCTTCCCCCTCTGCCCTGCCCCTGCTTTGTGTCACGCTGATCCGCTGCCTCTTCTCTGGTGCCAGCACAGCTGTCCCTGAAATTCCTGCCATGATCTAGACCAGGGAACTGCTTTTTAGTGGTAACTAGGAGGAAAAAAAAATAAAATGGCATTCTGTTCCTGTTAGGTCATGATGGGTCAGAAAGCTCCAGACAGCTCAGTCAAATGTAACACTCTGGGGATGGGGAAAAGAGGAACAAAAAAAGTTAAAAACTTGCTAAGGTAACTTCAGGAATGGAAAACCCCATTCTATCATTCTGGACCTCATCCAAAAGCATATCCTAACATTCATTCTGTTTGCATTTGTGGTAAACTTGTGCCAGGCCAGTGGAGATGAGAGTATCTCTGCTTTAAGTCATCTATAAACACTAACAGTGGGAGGAAGGCCATGTTCCATAGATATTCTGATGTAATTGAAAGGGATCAGATACCTTACAAGTAGATGAAACCTCTAAAATGCACACTAATTTGTGCACAATTTCTTGTCAAATTATATTGAAGGAAAACAGGAAATGCAAAATAATAAAGCCTGAAAATTTCTTGTAAGTGAAAGATAAAAATCTGTGAGTTCAAGGCATTAGGAGGCCTTGTAATATGGTTCATTGATGTGCTCTACAGATTGCTGCAAAACCTGAAATATAAGCACAGAATTTCAAGTAGGTACTATTCAGCTGTGATATCCTATTGTTTATTATAGATACCACTGAGAATGAACTCCAAATTTGCTTCAAAAGCAAAAGCTACTCACAGTTGCACTGGTGTAGCTGAATATTAATCCTGTCACCCCATGTCTCTCAATTTTTATGACTTCCAGGGACTTGCATAAGTACATGCTAAAAATTCATCGTGCTTTTCTTTGAAACTATTGGGAAAGTTTTTCAAATGCCACATTGGGAAATTTAAATAACTGATGCCAAATATATGAACAAGTAAAACAGTAATATATGCGTGACTGTACAAGCAAATGGAGCATCTTTTCTCTGTCATCAGTATTGTCAATATTTTTATTTATTACTAAAAAACCTACATAAATTATCAGAAATTCTTTCCCTCCCGAAGTATCCTAAACCTCCTTGTGTACATTTTCTTTTTGGCACAGTTTTCTCATTTTCAGTAAAGGCAGCCAAATTCTTAAGTCTCGGAAGAATCAACATCTTTAAATGCTGTAATTTAGATTCATTTTAGCCAGAAATAATTAAAATATTTGCTTCCAGATCATAGAGTCTTTACATGCTGTTAATTTGGGGAATTGGTTTTCTCAACATTCTTATGCAGAACAGAGCTGGATTCCAGCTTTAAATGAAGAGGTGTGCCTGAGCACATGTAGAGGGTTGTCACAAGTATGTCCATTTATTTTCTGCAGATCACTTGCTGCAGAACCTCACAGTAAAACCAGGGGAGGTCATCCCAACTGAGGGGACAATTCTGCACAAGCACTCTAGGCAGTAAATCCCAGTTTTTTCCCTAAAAATATAGATGTGAAGTCAGGAGTAGAGGCTTTTTTGTACACATGGAAATTCTTTTCAAAAACCGTAAAAGTAATCAAGACCTTGCATGTTGCAAAACCGGTGTGTAACCATTACAACCAAACAGAAATGCATAATTAATTGAATGCTAATTAAATACAAATCACAGCTTGGAAGGAGTACAAGTTTACAACAGCTTTTCTGTGTTCTAGGATTACTTTAAAACTCCCCTTCTTCAATTTGTGGTGATAAGTAGAATATGGGTTTTCCACAGAACAGTTTTAGATTTCTTTAAAATAATGTTTCATAAAATTTAAACAAAAATCCCCTTGCAGAAATCTAGTTATAAAGCTTGTGCACTTTTTGGGTTTTTTTCTCTTTTCTTGAAAGAATCTCCTGTCCTTCCAAGATCAAGCTCTTGTGAACACATGTCCTTCCAAACAAAGTTCTCAGCTTCCCAGAACGTGCTGTGGTGGGCCCAGCAAGGGGCCCTGAAGATAATTAAGAGAATGGAGCGTGTGAGATGAGGAGAGGCTGAGAGAGCTGGGATTGTTCAGCCCCAAAAAGTGAAGGCTCAGGGGGATCTTATCATGGTATAAATATCTGAGAGGGGAAGTAAAGAAGATGGAGCCAGACTTAGTGGTATCTGATAAGGGCGAGAGTCAATGGTCACAAACTGAGATGCAGAAAATTAATCCTATTTAAACAGAAGAGGAAACTTATTCACAATCGAGCAGTGGAAAGGACTGCCCACAGAGGTTGTGGCATCACTGTTTGTGAAGTTATTCAAACCACATCTGGGCAGTCCTGAGCAGCCAGTTCCAGCTGTTGCTGCTTGGAGCAGGGGCTTGGACTCCATGACATCCTGAGATGCCTTCCAACCCTACCTTTTCTGTGATTCTGTAAGACTGAGATATTATTCCCATGTTACACAGAGACACAGGCTTTGCTAATCCTGCAAAGCCAGTAAGTCTTTTTCTGGGTTCCCCATTATCACCGTATACCCTGGCTTTGCCCCAGCCTGACGTGGGGATGAAAATCCTGTTCACACCACTCCTGCCTTGCAGCCCGCTTTGTAAAGATGGGAAAGGAGTCCTGGTTGGGAGCCACAGCAGCTGAGTTGAGCTGCGGGACTGGGACCAAGCCCCGAGTCCCTGCAGGCAGGTTTGGGTGCAGCCTGAAAGACTGATGGCTCCATTCAGAATTCCCACGATAGCACAGATGACAAATTTAGGGTCCTGCTACATCCCGTGAGATTAGAAATGACAGGCAAGCGAGATCATGTGTTTTTCATGATTGCCAGATCTTGGCAGGCTAGAGACTTAAAGGAGAGAGGTTATCCTTAGGAGAGGCATTTATCACACACTCTGGCCAGCTTTGGGCAAGATACTGTCTTGCAGAAGGTGTCAAAGTCCAGATTTCCCAAAACCTTAGCAGCTGAACAATTCATCTTGTCTCCCCACTGCTCTGCTTATGTTACAAGAAAAATTCAGGTCATGGGAAGTTTATCAAACAGCTAGAGATATACAGAATTAGTTTATTTAAATAGAATTTATTATTTGGTAGGCTTGAGCATAAGCAAACACATGAATTTCAGAAAAGTGTATCCAAAGACATGAATTGCCATTATTAGGGCATTCACTGAACAGAGAAGTCGTACTCAAATTAATCAAAACTAATTTAACAATTACAAAACCAGCAGGATGACTTCATTGTTGTCTGCCACTAATGACAAATGTTTATTACAGATAGTGTATTTGTCTTCTGAGCTATTAAAACAGCATTTGCTATTCATAACTCCTCAAACCTTTCCTGTAAGATGAAGGATCCATCATGTTCATGGAAAATAAGCCAAGCTTGTAGAAGTACAGCACCCCTCCCTATTCTCAATCAATCAAATCTGAGAGAGAGAGAGAGAGAGAGAGGGAGATCGATGAGAACAACCTACTTTTCTGTGCGTGGCATTCACTGAATGTGAAAAGGGGTTTCAGCAGGACCGAGAAAGTAGCTGTTGTCATGACAGCACTGGGAAGCCCAGGGACTGAAAAGATCTTCATCAGCTCACTGCAGCAATTCTGTGCCAAAGGAACTGTGCTGCCTGTCTGCATGCTGACAACAGAGCCAGGGGAATGCCTGCTTGTCAAACCTCTGTGGTTTTACTCTGCAAGCTTCCCCACTCCTGGCCTCTGAAGCTGGAATATAGTTGCAATCTGGCAAAAACTGATCTCTCCTGCCCCCATCCTTCCCCTTCAGTACTCCCCACTCTTTCTGTTTCTCTCTCTGGTTTAATGAGGGCAGCACTCAGCCTTCTTGCACTCCCTTTTGCCACAAAAATGCCATGCTGAAGGCAGCAGTAGCCTGTAAAAAAACCTAATCAAATACCAGCCCATTCTGCAGTGCAGCTCCATCGATGTAATGACTGCCACTCCTGCATCCTCATGTAAGGATGTATGCTCTGGTGTTCACCTGGCAGCTCTGGGCCAAGAGGATGAGGATTTCTGTGGCAGGATCTGCTCCTTGGGGTGATACCCCTGACAAGGGTGGAATGTCACCTGGTCAGCTCTGGCCACTCCAACCCAATGTCACCTGAGCATTGCCTTTAACACTGAGTTAGGCAGCCTGCTGTCTGCTCACTGTAATCACCACAAGCACCAGTTTTGGGGGAACAGCGAGACTGTTCCATTCCCAGTGAAGTTTTCTTTTACAGAAATGACTAAAAATGGTTGCTGCATAGGTGAGATCCTCATAATTTAGACAAGGAAAGAGAAAGTAAGGTCTTTTGGGCTGTGCATGTATTGATTGAGTTCTGGTGCTGTTTATTTGAAGCAGTGGGAAATGAGAACATTTGGAAACCTGTGTTATGCCCCCAGTGGTTATCACTGATGGAATGAGAACTGAGTGCTTTACACCCAATCTTGCAGCAGCCACCTTTATTGCAAACTAAATGATCAGAGATATGTGCTCTCAGAGGAATTTTGCAGGCTTTGTCTGAAACTTTGGCTTCTCTGGTATTGATTGCAAAATTCACAATTACCTCAGTGGGGGCAGACTATCAAACTCAGCCTGAGAGCTGGGGAACAAAGGAGTTTTGAGGAACTCACAGCAAAACCTGATATCCTGATGTTACTGATGGCTGCTCGGAGGTGGGGACTTGGTCCCTACTGCACAGGAGAGCCTAAATTGTACTGTATTCTGAATTTCACCCTCCATCAGTCAGAATTTCAATAGTTCAGAGGGCCACTCTCTCAGGAAGCCTGGAATACGTGGCAGATTTGGGAGATGTAGATCCTAAATTAGCTCAATGCCCCGATGATGTGCCCTGTGGATGTGCTGCATGTCCTCTAACAGGCAAAGCAGCGATTCCCCTCTCCTAAATTCTATTCCCAGCTCAGTTGCTCCCAGATTCTCCAAAGAGCTGACTGCACAGGGGTGGGCAAAGCATTTTAGCATGTTATTGTGCAGAAATTTATGCATGGTTAGGATATGCTTAAGAGAGTCTCTTTCCCAGGACTGCTCTGAGGTGTAGTTGTTTGTCTTTGAAGCCTTCCAATGGAAGCTGCTGTTAAACCCACACATGGAGTGTTCTCAACAGGGATGGGCCTGACTTTTAATGACAAAATGCTTTTGAGTCTAGTCAGTCTTTTAAAACGGGTTTATTTTTTCAGTGAAGGTTGATGATTTTTGCCTAGTGACACACGCAAACCATATTCAAGAAACAAATACTATCCAATACTTTTTCTAGGCAGATCAGTGCCCCAAAACAACCTCATATAATCCTGAGGTTATAGTGGGAAAAGGGGCTCTATATATTCTTGACAAGCTGTTGCTATAGAGGCATACTATCAGCAGCAGTTTGGCTTTATATTGCATTTAACTGGGTAATTTATCAGAACCATCATCTTTGCAGTTGAATTTCTGTCTGGGTTTGGCAATGCTAAGCATTTGTTTCATCTCAGTGAAAAGTGGATTCAGCTTTTTAAAGCCTGGAAAATACAGGAAACTTTTTAGAGCCAAATGAAAAAGAGGTGATTTTAAATGTGGTGAATCTTACAGTCCATGCCTACACGTCTTCACATAAAACTGGGGTGTCTCAAATTGAGGAAGCTGTTTGATTTAGGTTGAGCTAGTGCATAAGAGGCACAACAAAGAGGGATGTATTATAGAAGTGTAACTCAGGCACTGAAAGCATTAAGGTATCAGCTCTGCAGAGAGCAATGACCTACTTCTGCCTTGTTTCTTCCAAGGAAAATCCTTTGGCACCACTTCAGGCCATGGTTTCTGTTCTCCCTGCTATCTTGAGGACCTGATCTTACACAAAAGTGCCTCAGACACGTTCACATCCCAGTTTCTCAAGCCCAAGTTTCACATAGAGAGGAAGCAAAGCAGCCAATTTAAAATGGGACTTCACAAAAAAAAAACCCACCCAAACATTCTCCTCACCATCCTCAATAAAACATAAATAAAGTGCTGAGCTAATGTTCGTGAACCACTTGCATTTCAGGTTTTTTATAACAGTACATGTTTTGGAGGTCTTTTGCATATTAATACAGTCAGCTTTTGGGACTTTCTTATATTGGAGTAAGTGACCTCAGTCCACCACCTGCACTAAAGGTAACTCCTTTTGGCATATTGCATGCATATGCATTTCCATTACACGCAGCACATTCTCATCAGCTTCTGTTCTACAGTAAAACCTCGACAACTCAGTTTACATCATGCTTAACAAAGTATGACAAAATAAATGCTGGTTTAAAAGCCATATAAAAATATTGAAACACAGAGCATTTGAAAGTTCCTCCCCCCCTCCCTTATCTAATTAATTAAGAAGCAACGTGCAGAATATCGTCTGAGCTGTAGGAACCACAAGAGATCAGATTCTCACACAAATTCTCACCTGTATCATAATATTTGCAGTGTGAGTGTGTTTAAATCATGCAATGTGTCCACCTGAAACCAAAAGGGCTGTTCCCATCTGGGCTCAGATCTGCTGCATCAACACAAATTCTGTTGCCCTGGTTATGTGCAACTGCAGGTGAGGCCAAGAACACATTTTCTCTGTTTTGCAATCATTGTCTTGCAGTTCCGGTGTAATATGATTGTCCCCTTTTTATCTGTAATTGTTGCTGTGCACCATTAAGCAGCAAAATCACGATACCTAAAAGTCACTTTGTCTTTCCATTTGGTGAAGCAACCCCATTTTATGGGCAAAGGAAGGCTCTGAGATGTGGCTGCAACCTTGCAAAGAAACCTGTTCATGCAAAGTCCTATCAAGAACTTCTTTCATTTAGGTTAAAGGATCAAGTCCTTAACATTTGAAAATACACAATAAACACACAACACTGCATCATTGAGTAGGAAGGTTAATAAAAATACAGCCTGGCATTAACATTAAAAGGGCTCTAAATTTTTTCTTCACAGGTAATTAGTTCACACAATGAAATAATCTCCCTTCTTATCCTGGAAACACATGCATAAAACAGCTCAGATAACATCATTTACATACAGGCTGCTGCATCCGCATGTTAATGTCTGGCAGTGAAAAGTTCAGACAAGTTTGTAATCCCCGATTTCCTGCGCGTGCTCAGCACCCAGATTCCCAGGAGGAAGAGAAAGGGATACTAAATATTACTGAGATGACAGCTCAGCTGCAGCCCGCCACATCTGGACAGCTCGCACTGTTACAGAGTTTCTCAGCCCACGGGGTCTCTGACAGTCCTGGACTTTTTTTTTTTTTTTTTTTAAACTCATCTCGGTATTTGTTCCTTTTGTCAGTCACTTCTGGCCATGGCCATCATCCTAAGCCTATTGTGCTGCCGCCGCTTGCTTTGTCCGCGCTGCTCCGTGGCGAGGTACGGGGGGCAATCTGCATTCCCATTTAGAGCACTATCATGTCACCCATCAGCGATCGTTCGCTTTCATCCCTTAAAACTCCCAGACAATGGCAACCACGCCGTGAGGACAAAGGGCCAGGCAGAGGGGGAAAAGGAGGGAAGCTGCAGTGGGAAAGCTGCAGCAGCAGCAGCTGCAGCCGGGCTAACTTTGTTCTCCCGGGTGAGCACTTGAACTTGCACTGATAACATCCGTGCCCTTCATCTCCTGCTTCCCCTCCTAGCACGGCTTATCTGCCCGGGGCAGGCACTGGAAGGAAGCTTGGCTGTTTCTGCATCAAGGCCAACAGGTAATAGCAGTGTTTTTCCAGCCCCAGCCAGCGAGCCCCTGAATAGTCCCAGCTGCAGGAGAAAGGGAGGGCTGCGGGGCTGGGGGAGGGAAAGCCTCCTCTGGCAGGGATACTGACCGCCAGCGGCACTTTCCCAAAACACCAATCCAGCTGGCTGGGCATCCTTCAAATCTACAGCTCCTCCAGCACTTGTTGGAGGAGGCCATCCATTCAAGCGAGCAGAAATCCGGTTTGCTGCATTCAAAGATGCAGTTACAGCACCCAAGGGTTTGGGAATTGCCTGGAGAGTCTGCAGTGCTAAAGCTTTAACTAGGATTCACTCCCCTTCACTGTCATCCTCGTAACAGTTTGGAGCCATCAGCTGCAGAGATCTTAGCCTTCACATACCGCCTGTGATTAATTGCCTGGAAATGTTGTAAAAGTTAGGGATTCTGTTCGCAGGTGAAATAACTGCAGTGCTCCAGCCTGGAAACAGCCAGCCAGGGGAGGATGGATGGTAATCCTTGTGGAGCACTTCTGTGAAATAGGCATGGCTCAAAGCAAGGCTTTAGAGTCCCACCTTTTATAAACATGACCCAGCTGTGCTCCCTGGGGTCCACGAGATTTTAATGAGGCAAAAATGATCAAAATGTCATGACCTCTGTTCTCTCTTGTCCTAAAATCTGGATGATGGAAATGAAGTGGAGCTTAGCTAGGTTATATTTAGCTGATCACACAGAATGGAATAGCTTTACAATCATGAAATAAAAATTTTGAAATAAAATTTTTAAAATAAAAAGCTGTGAGGTCAGAGTAGTTATCCCCCCAATCAAGCTTAGATAAGCAAGTGTGGATTTCCCAGTGTTGTAGTCCAGGAGTACTAACCAATTCCTCTTCACCAAAGCAATCTCCTAAATGGCTGAGGCTGGTTGCTTAATTTGCAGCTGCTACCTTGTAAACAGTGGTCAGGATTTCACACATTATCCAGGCACTTTGTCTTCATTAAAAATATTTATTATTTGTAGGCACAATATACTAGAAGCAGTAGTTACAAGATATTATGGGTCTGTTGGCACAGGCTAAGAAAACAGCCAGGAATGTTATTCAAAGGTGATTTTGGTTTCCAGGCAATTTCCCTGCTCACAAAATGACACCTTCAGCTAGACCTGACTCCTACAAGCTGGCTTCCTTGCACTACCAGCCCTTGCACGTGCAAACTCTCTGAGACATTCTCCAGGTAGCCAAAAACCAAACACAAAATAGCATCAGGAAACATTCATCAGAAAGTTCAGCTGTCTTTCTTCCCCTCTGTCTAGATAGGAGCATTTCAGTGTATGGAAAGAGTAAACTCAACAGCCATTAACAGCTGTTTCCTAGACTGGTGGATGAACATACTAAAGAAAAAATAACAAAAAAATCGTTCCTCCTTAAAGCTAAAACATCTGAAGCAGCCTCCATGTTCTTGCCGACTTGGGAATTTACCAAGAAGAAAGTAGCACAGTATGAAGCACTCAACTACATGTGTAATCAGTGTCAAGGCTCACCAGAAATTCATATTGTAAAGAGGTGATTTATGAGTTGCTGAATTTTGCAGTCTTTTTTTCCCCCTCAATTCCTTTGAAATGTACAGTCAATTAATGACAATTTTCTCAAATAAATTCTAAGGTATTTGTTTGTACCTAATTATTTCACTTCTAGTAAGGTGACTATTACTTGGAAAAACATTTTTTTTCTAAATACAATCCATTGCTGAAAATAAAGGAGTTTCACATGCAAATTACTTGGAGATGTTGGGTGTCTCTCATGATATGCTTTGACTCAATCTTTCAGGATGATAAGCACCTGCAGATTTTTGCCACTCCAAGCAAGAAACTGATTGCCTGGATTCAGCTGCTCATGTAGGGACAGACAGCTGGGGTGTGGCTAAGGCAGCTTTTCTCCACATCAGGAATGCAGAGTATTTGACACATTGGGCTGTAATGGATTTAAAGATGCAGAAGAGAGTCCAGTTCAGTACCAGTCACTTCACTGTGAAACAGAACAGATAACAACAGATGAGGATGAAGTATTTTCCTGAAAGTTTTCATTGACCAAACTTTGAGGCTGTAAGTAAATCTTCCTTGTTCTACATATAAAGTTAAACTTTTTTTTTTTTTTAATAGTACTCTTTCACCTTCAGAAGAGCAAGAGGGTGTTTCCATTTTTAGGCTGAAATACTTTGAAGTATTCCCGTTCCACAGAACAGGGATCTGGATAGAATTTGACAAAAAGAAAAAAAATCAATTCCTTATTTTCATTTTGGTTTCAATAATAAAGAAGTTAATGATCCCACATCTGGTTTTATCCAGATATACTCTACAGCAGCCCACTGAAAACATCACTATGTGCTTATAGTTTTACTTTTATCCCAAACAGAACCTAATCCAGCCTAAATAAGTGTTCCTAAACACATCCCAAGGCAGACTGCCACATGAGGCAGTTAGCAACCTCTGTGCTGATGTCACTTACCCAGAGCTGCAATTAAGAGTTGCTTGCAGTTTCACCACAGCAGCCAGATCATACTTAGACAGACCTTAAAAACATTTTCTTTGGCATACCACAGAATGAAGAAACACCACAAAAAAACCCCAAAAAACAAACCCACCAAAAAAACCCCACCAAACCATCAAACCAAAATCCTCATTCCACGAGTAACATTTGAATGCTGGCACATCTGGAACAGCTGGGTAACAAGTTGTGTGTGTCAAGTTCAGAAAGCAGCTGCTGTTAGCCTTCATTTGGGTCAGGCATTTCTTTGCAGCCACCAGTATATTTCATTTTATTTTGTAGCAGCTTCTTTGGTGCTCCCATGTGGACAAGCCAAACAGCTCCTAGGATATACCAGCAAGCATAGATAATGTTTTTCAGAAGAAATGAAGGCCAGATGTTGCTTTGTTATCTCCATGTGCATCCTTAAAAAAAGTTAGATTAAGTTGTTTCAGAGATATTATGAATGCCAGGTACAGGCAATTTGTTTATCACCCGTTTAAATGTCAACTTCCTACAGGACAGAAAAGAACATTTTAACTTAGGATTCAAACTGAAATAAGATTAAACTACCCTAGAATAACTTCAGAAAATAATTATAGCAAATCCAGGATCACAGGGACAAAATAGCATTGTGTAGAAAAGACACGATGAGCCATTTCTGAGATCTGAATGAGTAATACCTATGATTTATTAGAAAAGGAAAAAGAAAACCCCTCCACCTGATCTTTAAAATATAATGAAAAGTTTGAGGTAAGACTTAGCCAACAGCACCACTGATTAAAGGTCTTCTATTCTGCTGCTTTGCTCATCCAGGGTACAACTTAAGCCACTAGTCTAAGTCCTAGAGAATTTAATAAATCTATTACTGACAGTGTAACTCATTAATGTTTTTCATGTATGCACTCCTGGTACATCTAGTGGATCCAACAGGGTGGATAAGAATTCTGTCACAGACTGTCCAATTAATGTGTTTTTGATTGAAATGTGCAATTTTTCTGATTTCCTGAAAATAGAACCTTATTGGATTAATTTTATGACACATATTTCTGAGGAAATGTGAACTGAAGACTACTTTTTCCACCTCAGTGATAACATAAGCAAGGTTTGGGTTTCAGCTGCCTGGTGAGGTCTGTCCCTTTGAGCCAGTCCACAACATACAAAAACTGCCAAGACACCAACTGTAACTTTTTGAGTAATGTCACTTTATTAAGGGACTTAAAAGAATCACATTCTCTAGTAGCCTTGGAACAATGCAAATGGTGAACAAAAGACAAAAATAGATGTAATTGGTTCTGAAAAGCATGAACATCTGTAGAGAATGTGTTGCATTATTCCTAAGGACTCTTGCTTTTGAAAAAAAAAGCACGTTCCATATATACAAGTGTCAGTGCAATAGCCAATAAAGCAATCAGTCAGAAATATAAAAATATCCTAGGTACAAACTTAAAATAGATGTTTGAAGGCTGACCATATCAGTATTCTGATACTTCTGTATCTCAGGAGTACGATCACTGGGATGAGTTATTCTGATGAGGTAAGAAACAGTAGATGCTCTGTGATAACACAAAGCCATACATTTATCCTTTTTTTTCTCATAAGACAAAAAAATAGAGCACCCAATGAAACTCCAAGTCTTTGCAGCAAGTGCCCACAGGAAGTGAAATTATAGTCTATGATCATTATTACATTCCTGCATCATTCATCTTTGCCAACAGTTCTCTCAGCAAAACTTGCTCATTCTCCTCCCCTTGCCCAGCTCCATTACAAACTGCACGTTCCTTGCAGATACACCAAAGCAACAACTGCTTGAGACACAGACAACATCTATAAATGTCCAAAAATCACTTAGTCATTCTTTCCTTTATTGGTTGCAATTCTTTTCTTGGCAGCAAGGGCAGAAAGAGGTTGCAAAACTGGACAGCAAACAGCTCTCTCTAGAAGGGTTAGGGAG
This sequence comes from Nicator chloris, assembly GCA_013400495.1. NCBI lineage: Eukaryota > Metazoa > Chordata > Aves > Passeriformes > Pycnonotidae > Nicator > Nicator chloris. Next base: position 42,566 of record WAAE01020105.1, read on the forward strand.
AGAACAGGGTGTGCCCCATTGGCTTTGCCTCAGGTGTTCCCGTGATGCCACTGAACTTAAGCCTTGGTTGGTTGAGCAATAAAATCACATTCCTCTTCTTTGCTCTGTCTTTTGCATGGAAGGATGCACTAATTTGGGGCTGCTGTTCCAAAAATAGAGGGTGATGTGGTAACTTTGCAGCTCGATGCTGCCTGCCTGCATCATCATTCATCTTTCCTTCGGCCACCTCTTTCACTGTGACCCCTCCAGGCTCTGCTGCTGAATTCTGAGCCTGTTTTTTTTTACTTTTTAGAGCAAATGGCAGAACAACAGGTAGCCAGACAACATATTCTGTATCTTTGTGGCAAAGAGCACCAGGAAGAACCGGCAGCAGAGCTGGGAGTGCCAGAAGAATCCAACAAACACAAACTCCTACTTGGGGAGAGGGGCAATGGTAAAGTCATTTCAAAGTGTGTGACAGTATCAGGCACTCCTCTATAGAAAAGCACCATGAATTACATAGTTTCTAGAACAGCAATATTAACTTCATCAGGATGTGATTTGTATGATGAAAAAAGCACAACAGCAGCTGGCAGCTGCCCTCCTCTGAAACTTGCCTTACCACTTATGGCACACACAAGCACTGAAGCACACAGCAGTTGCCTGAACCTGCAAGAGATTCCTTAGCTTTACATCCTAGATTCAAAAGCTTCTCCTGAAATATTTTTGTTTCTCTTCATTCTTTTCTAAACATCTTTTGTCTCAGGCAAATTCAGGCAGCTGTGCGAGACGGAACAGCGAAGCTGGTAACATCTGTAGTGTGACAACACTTGACAGATTGTTTCAGGTTTTCTTTCAGTTTCCATGCAGATGCCAAAGCCTCCAGGTATCATCACACTTCTCTCCTTAACCCCACTGAACTTGGCAATCAGCGTTTGCAAATATTGAATTACTGCTCACCACACCCCACTAAGACAGGCTATTACCTCCCGTGTAAACAGGCAGGGAGCGGAGGCACAGAATGACTAAGTGATTATTCCAGTATCACAACACAAGTCTGGGAGAGCCAGGAGCTGAACCTGTATTTCTTGCATCTCAGTCTCAGGTTGTCTGTTTTGTTCTGTGTTGCAGCCTTAATTCTTTCCTGAAGAGGAAGACTGGGATCTCTTAAGAGTCTGTCACTGCTACTCTGGTTGACAGGTGATGTTGCCAATGGGATAGGAATTGTTGCATTCCCCACATCAAAAGGTGGAACACAGTGTGACATCTGTTTGCTGGAAGAAATACTAACCATACAAGTCCTTAAGAACATCAACATTTATTTAATATGATATAAAAGAAATGGGATATGAACATTCGTATTTGAACAATAATAAGTGGCTTCTTATACTTACATCGTATGTGCTCATTGTATAATATATACACAATGAACATAATTACATTTGTACACAAACTAAGTACTGGATTGAAAACCTGCTTATTGCTGTACACACCCTAACCCCATGAAGGAAAAGCCCAGTACCTCAAAATACCTACATTCCATTTTAGTCAAGAAAAAGTAACCACTAACATTAATGTCTATGTTGACAGAAGTGTGGCAGTAACTGCTGACATTGCAACCTGACCAAGAAATCATTACAGCAGAAACAGGACATCTTTTACTAAGCAATAATAAAAATGGCACATTTTAAATATATCTATATGTATATATATATAAAAATTTTACAAATAAATTGTTAAAACAATAAATCGTAATGTTTAAAAAGTGTAAAACAAGGTTTAGTGGTGATATGTAAAATTAACCGAGTTATGCACCTAAAAGAAGCAAAAAAAGTAAACTTATATGATCCATCATTAAAAGAACATTAAATTCTGAAGAACAGCAAATAAAGTTCTGACTGTAGGCTGCACATGAAAAAGAGCCTTTATTTTATGTGCACAGAAATCGTAGCAGCAAGCTGGTATCAGGAGAACAATCTGAAGGTTGTTGAGTGTACACGTGGGCCATTTAAAGCTCTCTTGGAATAAACATTTTCCAGGAAGTGATAAAACGATGCTCTGTGGCCAAAAGCATCAGAACTATGAATTTCATAGATTTAAAATATACTGTACAATATCTTCTCATATTTTCATAGGTCAGGTCCATACATCTCAGGCATGAATTGTTTCAACAGGAGCCGTCAGTGCTGAAAGACAGACAGAGATTAAGTTACTCTGTTTTAGCAACAGGATATTGTCTAAAGAACTCGGGGGATTAAACACAGCAAAGAATTCCTGACCTCATCCTAGCAATGTAGGTGTAGAACATAATAAAATATCTTAGGAATCAGTTGTTTCCAAAATCTGTTTTCCTCATGAATAATACTGCTGTCAAGATGTTTCGACAGAAAGAAGCAAAACCAAGATTTTTTTTTCAAATTTACACCACTTTGAATGAAGGTCTGTTTACTCTGAGAGTTTTACCCTGTTACACATGGTCACCTGCAAAAGCTCTTCAACTGAAACCAGTAAAAATAGCAAAGATCCTAACTAGTGTTAGAAATGCCAGGCACATTTTGAAGAGGGATGCAGAATTATTGAGTTGCTACACTGTACTGGCAGACTAGTCCAAGTTCTCCACCCAGACCTTGCTGTATTTTGGTAATTGCTGCAAGGATTTTTATAAATAGCTTTTAACAGTTCACTGGTAAAAATATTCCTGAGCTTTGAATCCAGGTGCTGTATAAAATTTCATTATCCCCCCATTAGTCAGTGCAAATGCAATGTTTAAAATCTAACAGGGCTGGTGGTACACGCAGAGATTTGTCTCTGCAAAGTAAGGGCTGTGACAAAAAAGGAGCCTTGTGTTAAGGGCTTTCTCCTTAGTCCTACAATATCCTGTGCCACCAATTTCCTATGGCAAATTCCCCTGGCATCCTGCCAAAAGTATCAGTTCTCTATTTGACTGTAGAAGCCAAATATAGGTATTACCTCTTCATTCCCTCTAATCTCCTATACATTTTCCAGATGCTGCCTGAAAAATTTGGTTGCCTATGACCAGGGCTGATCCTACAGCTTGGAAGTTCCTTTTGCAACATAAGACTTCTTGAAAATGAGGGATGCTGAATTCCTGTACGTTAAAAGAGGTGCCAGAATCTATCAGCAAAGCCCTCTCAGTATTCCAAAAAGTGCAATACTGGAAGCACAGCCCCAGAAGGTAAAGGGCAGTAAATCCTGCAGGCAGGAAATACTGCACCACAGGCAGGCACTGTGCTCCATCCATCTCCTCTGTATGCTGAGCCCAGCTCATGGCACAAATTTGTTTTGGAACTCCAAGGAAACAACCACCAGAGGCATCAAATGCAGCAATGTGGAATGTATATGCACACAGTTAAGAGCTTTCCCCAGCTCAATCCAAACACTGAATGTGTTGAAGTTCTGGAATCCTTTCTCCATCAAGGTGAGGTATGTGCAAGCAGAGAGTCAGATTGACAGGTGCCATTCCAGATGGATCATTCTGTCCTAGGCAATTAAAGTTTCTTTAGAGGCTTTAGAGGGTAGGACTGTCCTGAACACAGAAATGCTTCACCTGCAGAACTGTCTGTGGGGATACACCTCACCAAGGGGGGGCAAGCCTTTTCCTATTCATTTCTACCTTATTTTGCAAAAAACCTAAAAAAAACCGATTTTGCTGATCTGAGCTGAAAGCAGCTTGATGCAGTTGGTGATAGATTTCTGGCTGCTCCTCCCTTGCTGACAGGTGCCCTGTGCCTACAGACAGAATCCAGCAGTGCAGTTTCACATTCATTACTGACCCAAAACACAGCTGATGGGGGAATGTTTGTCCTAGGTAAAAAGGAGATGCATGATAAATGTGTGTATATTTATACAGAACCTGGAAAACATTAACACAAATCAGTATTTCCAGAAGGAAAGTCCCACTCATTTTTAAAAACAGTGCTGTAATAAACATTTTGAATAAAAGTACAAAAATTCAAGCTAAATCTAATCATGGCAGACCACACCCATCAGGAAGGCAGGAGCAGTGTCAGGACTGAATGTGAAGATGCCATTTTCCACTTTCTCGAAAGGAGAAAATAATTTTCCTTTTTTTTTTTTTTTTTTTCATTTGTAAGGAATATAAATAGTTTCTTGCCCTTAGCTCATATTAGAAAGGTCTCTGTGATGACTAATAAATCTAATTTTGCTAAAATGAAACCTTGGTAATTGAGACTGGGACAGTAAATGAGTAAATGTTAAAAAAATGAATTTTCAGATCTCCTCGTGCTAAATGACTGAAAATGTCTCAATTCTAAATTGTTCTTGATTTTAAAGCTTTCTTAAATTACTTTAGCTATGGCATTTACCACTGCCATTGAAACAAAGCTCATTCTTTTAGCAGAAAGCTTATTTAAACAGACACTTCCTGACAACAATGAGATGTGGATTGACTTAAATGCTGGTAAAGTGCTGAAGCATTCACACTGACATCCTCCTAATTTTGTTAAACACTTGCCTAAACAAACACTGCTTTCTATTTCCTTGGCCATTCACTAAACGGGTAACACCACAGGTAGGAACATGTAAATCCAGCCTAACTCATGCTTTCTAACTTGATTCTGAGAAGCAATCACCCACTGTGTCAGGAGAGCCAGCTGTGTAGGGCTTTCTCCATAGAAAGAAAGAAAGAAATTAAAAAAACCTTTTGTAATTGTTGTTTCCATGTCTTAAGCTGTAAACTCTTCAGGCCATTAACCCATTCCCTCCTGTGCATCACTAACTCTGAGCTCTGGTTGCCCATTTTGCCCATGACCACGAAGCATCAAGACTCATTTGCACCTGTGCAGTGATGCTCATGCCTTAACTCCTTGTTTTGGAACAGCTCAGGCCTCCTGCGTAATTCCAAGGGCTACTACCCTGCCAGTTGTGGAGAACATGCTTGATGAACCAATTAGCCCTTCCTCTTTGTAGCTGGATGGAGAATGCACTCCTTGCAAGCAAATCAATACAGGAATTTGTTTGTTTTCTGCCTGATTTATATTCAACACTGCAGGAAACTCTGTCTTGCTGAGTATCAGCTACAGATGCTTCTCACAAAAATAACAGCACAGAAATACCTGGAAGAACATTAGGAACAGGAGAGGTGGGAAAAAAAAAGGACGTACTTCTCTGTACCTATACACACATGAAATGTGATCCTTCTGTGAGCTGTGTCTGTGTGGATGGAGCTGGTGACAAGGACGACTCAGGTGAAGAAGGCAAACTTTTCACTGCGAGTCATACAGCAGAATAAATAAGAATACAAGTTACAGAAGCCATAATAAAGATCACCTTTTCAAGCCATAGCAAATATAAGCAGAAACAAATGAAAGGTACACAAGTAAAGGCTTAAAATCTGATCAGCACAAAAAACACAGCTTCAAGGGAGAGCGTAGCTGATCCTTAATCAGGCTTAGAAATAACTAGTAGAACAGCAAACACATGAATGCTGATGTTATATGTTGCCAAGAAAGACAAAAAAAAAGTAAAATTTAAGTAGCTGGGATAGACCCAGACCCACCTTCATATCCTAGCTCAGATTAACAAAGCTTTTTCATTCTGCTGAGCAGTACAAAATGTACATCCAAGTTCTGGTTTTGATTACCAAGTCACAGAAAGGATTGCTGACTGCACTACAAAGGTCCAGATCACCTTTTATATCCATAAGTTGAACCATTTGGCTTACTTAACCATTCCCATCAGCAAATATCCTAATAATGTCTTGAATTCTATCTTCTCCTTTCCCCCTTCCCTACTCACACTCCTCTCTTTTTTCCTTCTTTGCATACAGTTTTGCTTCATTCCACTCTTCTCTTCTTGCAAAACAGTTCACCACCACTCATTGTACCAGTCAGGCAGTGTCTTCTGTTTTCTTCATCTTTCTTACTCCTCAAAACATGGCCAAACTGGGGTCTTGTACTTGCTAGTTTAAAATATTGGAAACTCTCAATAACTCCACAATTTTGGGCATATCTAAGGTCACTCAGCAGGAGGGAGTAATGATAAAAAGTCAACACATATCCAGGACTGAGATGAAAAAGGAAGGATTTGCTCCAACCAACAACTACAGCATGACTCAATTTCTGGCAACAGTTATTTAAATCCCTGAATTAGCAACTATAAAAGCTATATTAAAACCTCAGAAAAATGGAATTTCTGTAGCTGTCCTCTGGGAAACTCTTTTTCTGTACATGATAAAACCATACACTTCACGTGTAGACCAGCTCAGCATTTTCAATTCACCAGGGTTTCAGAGCATCAAAAGACACAATCAAAATGAAATAAAGTTTTACATATGTACTGGATAAGTTGTGCTTCAGTCAAACTCTTTTCCATACCTGCTGCAGCCTGATTTTCTTTTGAAGGCTGTGCTGCGAATTCAAATGAAGACACAATCCCTTCTTGTTCTTGAACACTAAGTATTTCACTTTCTTCTGAGCTGGTTTTGGGTTTGTGGTTTGCAACTGTGGTCACACTCTGCAAGCTGCTTAAAAAAAGCACAGGGTTTAGAACTCACTCGAACTTAATTTCAGGTGTTAACCACTAAGTGTAGCAGCTATAATTTAATTTTCTCCTGTTAACAAAAAAAAGTTGCAACTTGCAAGTCCAGGCAGCATAAATTAAGCAGGCATTTTGAAACCCTTCTGCTTTGTGTAGTTACACTTTTTAAAAAAGCACCTGGAACTTAACTCCTTTCCTTTCTACACTCCTGCAGCTTCCTGCTGACAAAGTTCTGACCTAATGTGAGAACTCACTTAGGACCTGCAGTGCAACTTACACTGAAGTTATGAATTGTGAGAGAGAAATATCCAAGATATAATATCCCTCTAATTCCACTGCAAGGCAGTGAGGTAAAAATGAAAGCAGAAGATGTAGAGTAAGATGTTTAATTTGCTCCTGAATATCAGGAATAAAGAGCATGCTATGGAAGCTCTGGCTGAAGTGTTCATAATAAATTGATACAAAGCTTGAATTGACATGATTGGACACATTTTGGAAGCCAAAACTAGGATTATGAATACATTCTGTTTACAACTGGGACACCACTTGAAAATAAACATTGCTTTACCCACCAACTCATCAACTCTGTCTGAACCCCTGCACCACTTAAGCCTCTCACTAGATTTCCCTAGATGTAAACCACTCAAAACCACATAAATAAACCTTTTCAGTATTTATGGCAATTGCTTGGTCCATTCAGCTAATAAATACAACATGCAAGTTTAAAATAGCCTCTGAACATCTTGTTTGATTTTTACCTTATATCACCATCATGTGTTTCTTCCAATTTATTTTTCTTTTCTGCTTTCTCTTCATTACTCATTTCTTTTGAGTCAGATACAACATGTGCATCTGATAAAAGATCATCAGTTTTTGACAGCTAAAAAAAAATTGAAATCATGAAACAAAAAGCTGTAACACACACTAAGTGGCAGATAAGAAATACAGTACCAGGAAACAGTTTTATTAACAGACAAATTCTGCCATCATGTATACTTAGTAACTCAGAATTACATCACTTCAGAAATTTTTATCAATACCATGCAGGTTAATAGAGTTATCCTAAAACTTATACCAGAGGCCATGGGCAGGGTTTGATTTAATAACTTCCAGAACTTATCTGAACTCTTTGGATTGCAGCCTGCCTGTTTTTCCATGTTATCCCTCTCTTCAAAACGCCAACAAAAATTCCAGATGCTGAAATCTTCTGTTGGTAAGACTGAAAGCTGCTCTTAAGAGTCTGATTACATATAAATCATTTGAGTGTATTACCTAATTTTCCTTTTTATTACCTAATATTTCCATATTTAACAAAGCAACAGTGTCTCAAAAAGGAAGTGTTTCTAATGGATAATAATATAAATTAGTTATTGGATTTTACACCATTCTCCATCAGATATATATTTAAAAAACTGCATATAAAATAGGAAAACAAAAGGATGATTAAACAAAAGAATGATTAACTGAGGAATACGGATATAGAAGAAGAAAAAATCTCTACATAATATTTTTTAAAAAAATTAAACTACAAACAGGACATATTTGTGTAGAAGCAACTCTAGTAATCCATTCTTCACAGTCAGTCTGGTTTTGCTGAGTGGTATGGGCACTTTAGTACCAGAAACACCAAGGTAATTCCCTGCCCAGTGTGTTTCAAACCATTCCAAGGCAGAAATCAAAGCAGTAACAAATATCTAAAAGTACAGGTACTGCCTACTTCCATGTATCATTTATTGTATCAGCTTTATTCTGCTTTCTATAAACCACTTGATGCACTACAGCCAACCAAACAAAACTTCAGGGACATTAAATGGCTGTCAAAAATGACACTGGGGTAGCCTAAGCAATGAATATGCCAATGATTATTATTTCAAGACCATATACAAGAAAAGTCAACGTCTCAGCTATAGACAGATGGGATCAAAGTTTGTGATTCTCTATGGAATGCTGTATATCCAACAAGAAGTCTTTATTTTCCAAGCAGAAGGAAGTGGCTCACTGTCCCATACTCTGGTGTGTGTGTCTCAAAGTACTTTGTTACTGCAAGACAGGCTGATGAACAGTTTAATAAGGAATATTTCTGTACCTCTTCAGTAAAACTTGAATTAAGTTCTTGATCTCCATCATTTTTCAGTTGTGCTGCTTCTTCTCCAGGATTTCCATGATTTTGTTTCAAGTTATTTTCTCTACTGGTGCTCTCTAAGTCCTTCATGTTACCAGATGCTGCATCATCCTTCTTCCGATTCTGCGGGACAAAATCGGTACATGGACATCTTGTTACAAAAGTTATCACAGTCTCCCCTCTGAGCCTTCTGCTGTCCTCTGACTGATTAAAAAATAAAAATACTTGAAAAAAACTGAAGTGTAGATTGCAATAGGGGAAATGGAAATCATTAAGGACTCGGAATTTTCTCATTTTTGTACCTTTCAAAACAGTTCAGCCTGTCTAACATTTCTTTGTAAGATTTTTGTGCTTTCTGCCCCTCCTTCCTCTCCAGTGTCACCTTTATCTTCTGAAATTTCATTCATATTTAGCTCAGTCACAAATCAGCTTAGCAGCATTCTTACTTGCATTCATAAGCACTGCTCTTTTTATAAAATAGCTTTTTCTGGTTTAAGAAAAAAAAAAACCCGATAAAAATCTGCTTTCAGCACAGAATTCCCAGTGCACCTGCATGCACTTCCTCCAATTCTCTTGGGTATCCTCCAAGCCTGTGGTGTGAACTGATTTAATAGAGGACAACACATATCTGATAATGGCAGAGGGTATTAATTATTTCTTAAAAAAAAAAAAAAAAGAGAATAAGCTGATATAAAAATTTTGAGGAAGGATGGTAGAGGTGACTGAAGATTGTGAACTGTGGACATGACAGTGGCAGACCTGAAGGGAGGCTCGTCTAAGAACTGGAGCTGAGAAAAATAGGAGCCATGGAAGCAGTAAATCTCAAAGCTGAATTCCTGTGATCTAGCACATGCACTCTATTAAGAGGCAATTCCACCTAAGTCAGTTCATCAATCAGTGTCTCTGCTCTCCTAAATTCAAGTATGCACCCCTTATCATATACTTGTCCCAACAGCTGTGAAGCAACTTCCTTTTGTATTATGGTAATCACTCCAAAATTACACAGCAGGCCATTTATAAAATCCTTTTCCCCCTCCAATTCTTAAAGAACCAAACCACAGTCGAAAAGACTTCCAGCAGTTAATGCCATTGCCCCGTTTTTCTAAAAATCAATAGACATAAAAACGATGCTTTTAGAAATAAAAGCTGTTTTTCAGCATAATACCTCATCCTGGGGCTTTTAGCCAAATAGCATTCAGCAAGAATTAAAGCTGTAATAGAAAAAGTGACTTTGTAACATGGATTATTAGCTAAATATTCAATTCAGGGATCTTCTCACTTACTCTACAAATTTCTTATCATCCACAGAGCCCTGATTTCACAGAGAAACTGATTCCACTGAGGAACATGGTGCAATGAACAGAATTATTCTGAGTTCTGGCGTGGATTTGGCCCATTCCCCCACTCTGCTGCCCTGTGCTGGTGTGACACACAGGACTGCAGCTGCCTCACCTCCAGGGATGGAACGAGACCACAGGCAAGAGGTAAAGCTTAAACACCTCTGTAAAAGCTACTGAAAGAACCATCTGCAAAGCTCTGCTTTGCACGACCTCTTCTCCAGAAAGGCAGTGTTAATCACAGAAATATTTGCAGCAACTCCCTTCACATACAGCATTCCTGATGTCAGCCCAAATGCAGATGCTCTATTGCAAAGGCTAAACTGGAATTTGGAGACTTCTGGGGATGCAAAGCTCTTGAAGAAAAAGTAACTTTTGTAGAGCTCTGTAGCAGCTTATCATGCTGTAAAAAACCAACCCAAAATGCAAAGCTAAAACATCTTTGAAAATACTTTCCTGACACTGCAATACAGTTAATCTGCTTTTGGAAAATCAGATGTTTAAATGCCTACAAAACAAAAAAGAAGGCATTTCTGTACAAGTAGAAGAGCAAATAACACTAATACTAATAATAAAGTCAGTAAACAGTGTGGTCTGAAGAAAAAAGTATTCCAGAAGATTAAAAACCCCAAGAAACCAAAAACCAACCAAAAATCAACTCCATGAAGCTACTGGAAAAGAAAACGAATTTTAAATATTTAGAAAGTAGTAGGCTGCCTATTATCTCCTATCCTATATCTAGGTTTGGTTTGGCTTTTTGGCTTTTGTTTGTTTGTTTGTTTGGGGTTTTGCAATATATATGCAGAATAGTATTTCCTGGTTAATGACAAGCAGTTATGTCTTTCTCTTCTCTCCTCACCCTTTACCCACGAATAAACTTTTTAGGCAAATAAATAAGTTTAAGAATGAGTGAAAACAGAAGTGTGGGCTCTATTTTAATGTATTTATGGGCTCAAAGACCAGAGCAGAAGAGCACCACTTAGGAGCTCTGATCACAAATATACATTCCTACCTAAAAATGTTACAGATGTTTGAATACATTACACGGCAGAAAAATCAGCACTGACTTCATTTCAACATCAATGGAGTCACGATTCTCCCTGATGTTTTTTTTTAGTCACAAACCTTGCAATTTCACGTTGTTTGCTCAATTTGACCAAAACACCTCACCCTGTCACCAAACATCACAATGCCTAATCAACTGGGGTGGATTTGAACTGTTTGTTTTCCAAAAAGGCAGAGAAGTGGCTTCTGTCATCAGGTGTAAGCATGAAGGTTCTCCTTTTGAGTCTGTGGCTCTACAATTACGTCTCAAATAAACTCCTTTGGTTTTTAACTGGACACATCACAGCTTCTGCTCACTGTGGGACCCACCTGTGCCAATTTGAATGGGTTATCCCTGACATGGGACAAGCTCTGGGAAGGAGACTGCTCTGAAACACCAATAATATTGAGTCCTTTCCTCTTCTCTCTCAGACAAGCTTGTTGGTGTCTCTTTATCCTTTCCATCTGCTCCTCCACAGTCATTCGAGGCCGTGAGCCCTCTGCAAGGCACAGCTGCTCCACTGCACTCCTTGGTCTTTCCTTAAATGGAAGAAAATATATATGTGTGTTTCAAAAAAACCTAAGATTTCAGACTGGTGACTTACCAGAAGAGATCAGCTAATGATTCATTAAAGAGCAGAAAAATAGTGGGCAAATAAAGACCTCCTACGTATGTGAAAAAAAAGTACAAAAGCCAATTATCAATAAATGAACACTGAAATTCAAAACAAAAGGAAGGAGTAATTTGCTCTTCTGAACAATAACATTACCATCACCAACAATAAACATGAGGAGAACGGGTAGGTGCTCTCTCAAAGCCACCCTCTCAAGCTGAAACAATTTACCAGACATTATAAAACTGGCAAACACAAGATATTTGACTGAGACAGAAACATAATTGAAATTTAATGACCCAGGACATTTATACCAGTTGATCTAATAGTTATTTCTGCCTTTTTATTTCAAGAAAAACTACAGCTGAGCATCACTGAACTGCAAGTGCAGGCTGAAACGAAGTGAATTTATTACCACTTAAAAGTCTGTAATTCTAAGCATTCTGTTTTTCCCAAAATAACACCCATTTACCTACTCTTTTCTTGAAATTCACTGGTTTTCAGGCAGATTTGTACTTTTTATGACAGATAAAAATCGAATTCAGGCTAATCAGCTGCATTCAGTACATTTACAGTAACTGATTTCAGTTATGGAACGTGGTATTCTTTCTCCTGTCAACATCCTGGGAGTTTCTCTCTCCTCTCCCAGTCTTCTCACAACTTCTCCTCCACTATTTGTGCTGTTACTATGGCAAAAGTTGTCCTCTCTTTTGCATGAACTACATCTGTGTCTTTAACCCAGAGACTACAGAACTGTCTAATCTGAAATTTTGGGTTGATTACCTGCATACTGCTTACTACATCCTTATTTTGTGGCTGCTTTAGCTACTTCCCAAATTGTTTTAGTATTGAAATAAATAAAAGCCTGTGTTTGTTATAAAGGGGCTGTTAAATTACCAAATACAAGTGTTTGAAAGATGCTTCATGTGCT
>WAAE01020106.1:0-16437 GCA_013400495.1 Nicator chloris
AGGGCAGCAACTTTCTTTATGCATTAGATAAGTAACATTATTTCAAATTAAATAAGGAGACGGAAACTGTGGCTCCCTTACGGTGGGATGCAACTCAAAGAGGGGATCTTCAAAGTGATGTGGACAGTTAAGAGAAGAAACAAAGACTTTCATTGCAAGTTTAAGACAAAGTTTAACATAAAGAGGGAACATACCTCCTAAGGAATGTATTTCCAAGCAGCTGTGGAGGAGGGATACCTGGCTTATCCTGTTCACTTTCTCTATAGAGTAAAATGGACGAGGACACAGCTGACTCAGTTGTCAAAACTCTTCAAATGGGAGGCTGCTGTGTCCTCTGGGAAGGTGAAAGGAAAGGGAGGCACTGAGGATTTGGACACTTGGGGTCCAGCCTTTGGTTGTAGGAGCTGGCACCAGGCTGCTGGACTTAAAACCATATCCAACTGCCTGACACACAGGATGTCACATCTGGCCTTTGGGTCAGAATGAGCAGAGAGTCCTGGATGAAAGAGGCTGAGCTTGGTGTACACAGTGAGTAAAGCAGGCTCAGTGTTTTCACTGTGCAATATGGCAATCTTGTTGGGTCTGTGTTATTGTGAATGGTTTCCATCATATGTCTGGTAAATGGAATTCAGCCATCTACTTTCAGGTCAAAATACTTACGTCCTGTGAGACTTATTCAGTGTAGTTGGGTTGACCTTGGAAAGCTGGGTTTCTACTGTGAAACTTGAAAAATCAGTTTATTTTATTAATGTAAGACACTTCAGGGTGATTAGGTGACAATGTAGATGATCACTTGCTTGTGTTTATGTAAAGAAAGCTGGCATTGGGTTTTGATCTACTTTGACTTCCAGTTCTCAATGGAGCAGTAGAATACTTGAATAGGAAAGCATAGTTCCAGACTGGTGACATTTGTTGATAATACCTGTAAAGTGTTACAAATTCTTGCCTGTCAAGGTCTTAATATAAAATTAAAATGATACTAGTATGTATAATAAAAGCACAACTGAAATACCCTTCTCACCAAAAGCCAGAGCAGACCTGAGCATATCTAGAAAGCAGGATGTTCTTGTAGCATAGTCAAAAGACATTCCTTCTGCCTCTCTCTTCTGGATTTCTTTGACACCCATCTGTACTCATTTGTAATGTACTTTCTCAGTCACTTAGATTTAGCATCTGAATGCTGAGCTGCCCATCATTTCACTTCCTCTTAGTCTTGCTATGGATTATAAATATTGAAATGTCTTGTTAATATTAATAAAGTAGTTGCTTGTTTAGACTGTTAAGACTGCAGATTAGGTGGCAGTGGGATGCTCAGAAGGGAGAATATATTAAAGATGTCTGTTTAAGGGAAAACCAAAAGTAGGATAATATATTTTCATCGGCATGTAGCCGTCATTACCTCTTCATCAGAAAACCTAGGCTTCTCATTTGTCACACTTTTTAACAAGGGTGGAAGAGGGATGGAGTAGAAGGAACAATTGCAACTTCTATCAACATTTCCCATTACACTGATCACAGGTAATGCTGCATTTGGCTCCTGCTGTGTGCTCCATAATTCTGCCAGGGAAGGAAATGATCTTGTTGAAACATGCAATACTTATGTTGCAGGGATATTTCACGGTTTTGCCTTGTTATGTTTTGTAAAGTATAATTTTCCAAAACACGCTGTATTATGGTTTTGTAGTATTTTAAAGATATCTTTTTTGGAGGAATTGAAGCTGGAACACAGTAGTGTTTATCATTCTGCTTATTTTTTTTCAGGCCATCAGCACTTTGAACTTTTCCCACCAGCAAAAAAGATGTTTTCAACTCAAAAACATTTATCACTAGAGGGAAAATGCATTCCTGATGATTTTCCCAAATAAAGTGCAATCATTAATTGACTTTATCAGTTTTGTGATATGTCAGTAGCAATAGAACATTTTCTAGCCTTTGATGATGGTTTGATGCAGGACATTTTTAAATGCTAAAGCTATTAGAGTATTTGTGAATTTATCTAAAGTTTATAGAGAGACAATATAAATTACAAGAAGTTTATCTGAGAGGAACACATCAAAATATTTGTGGAATCCATTGAAAAGAAATATAAAATCAAGTGACATACTTTTAAAATTAATGTTAATTTTATCATTTGTCAATAAAACTTTGAAAATATACTTCACCAAAAATAGTATTTTTCCAGTTAAGTCTGTTACAGAAGAGTCCATGTAATTAGATATACACAGAATTCTGTAAGGTGATGATAGATAGATTGTATTGCACCTGATGGTCTCATATTGAGATTGTTACTAGTGAGAAGACGAAAAGATGCTAAAACACTCCCTAAGATTGCCTTGTGGTTCATAAAACCTGCATATTTAACAAATGCAGGTTCCTGAACTACATGCTTTTTTCTTCAGTCATTTTCTAAAAGGTTCATAACAGAGGAGAAGGTGCTAAAAAATCTAGCTGTAATTAGCCACAAATTGGAGGCAAACATATGGAATTGTTTAATACCAAATTCACAGTGTGTTTTAAGAAACTCCTCTGAAAATTGTCACAGCTTATGTGAGATATTTGTGCTATTTAAAAAACCTTGTTCAGGTACCTTGTAGAACAAACCACAGGTGTGCTCAAAAAAGTTTCCATCCATAAAATTGTGCACAAAGAAGACTCTATAAAAGGAGGCAGCTGTGACCTTTTATTTTGTATATAGCCGACACACCCTAATCATAATCATATAAACTGAATATGTGACAAGTGCTGTCCCACTCAAACAGGACAGGATTTTATGTGTTGTGACTCTTATGCCAGTGTTTATCACCATTGATCTTTACTTTTGGGTCAGTATGAACAGAGATTTGAGTTTGAAAGGTTTTGTGTTTCAAGGTGAACATCAGTGGTCTCTGGCAAGATGTTGCAGGAGATCATCTGCTGGGGCCTTTGGCTGTGCAAAACATCCCAGCATTTTTCAGAGGGGGAAAACTCACTCTAGGGGTTTTTTTGTATTTTTTTTTTTTTTAATTTACCTTCATATTGACTGATCACTGATGAGATGGCAGTTCCTACAGTTTTCCCAGGAAGGATGGAAATCCAGGCTTTTTGGCTGAAGGTGGTATCTGTCATCCACTCTTTTGTCAAAGAGCATTCCACTATTCTTCCTCATTCTGGTTATTAATATTACACAGTGGGGATTTTTTTTTTATTTTCACAAAGTCATTTCAGGTGAAACATAGGTGTAATAGCCTGAGTTTGAGGAGTACGTTTTAAAATAATAATTTTAAATTAATACACAATGTTCTGCTCAATTTCATAGACTCTTATAATTCATCAAGATTGCAAATGAAATGCTGTTTTCAAATGACAAGTTTGGTTAGATGCATTTGTGTCAAAAATCTTGGAGGAAAACAAAAATTCATTAATTTCCTACCTCTTAGACATTTAAAGATTTTCTGTCACAACTTAGCTGATGCTGTGTTATCTCATCTGCCCATGATCATCTATACTGTAGAAGTCAGTGAAGCTGCTTTTCCTGTTTTCAGCATGATTTGTTCTTTTTCTGTATAAAATATGAGGTTTTACAGATGTTAAGGAGGAAAACAATGTTAAATTTTACATATCAATATTAAATCCTAAGAATGATCTCGCCTCTATTCTTTTTCTGATACACACACACACAAAAGCCTTGAATGATTTCCAGTTCAGTGAAGTAGTTTAAAAATATGAATGTTAAATAAATTTAAATCCAAACACCGAAGTCAAAGCTAAAGAGCAATCAGACTATTTTAAAGACTTGATAAAATTATGAATATGATTTCTTTGACCTTCAAAATCAACATTGTTTGCAAAGATTTTAGCTGGATGCTCCTGGTATATCAGAACATAAAGTGCTACAGATCTGTCATATGGCACCAGGAAATAGCCATAAACCTGGAAAAATCTGGAAAACCCTGTGCCACGCTGATCTTGGGTGCTTGGCAGTTCTAATGTGGATAACTGTCTCTGAAAACAAATAAACATGCAGAGAGGCCAGATTAATGATCAAAAGATAATTAGCTTTGCCGATATTTGTAAATAGTTTAGTTGGAGGACATTGCATTAAACATTCTATAAAAAGCAATAGGTAACCATCAAACCATCGTCAAGGAAATGATGTGCTTGTTTACTATATTGTCTATGACATGGTTATTCTAATGACTGATTTACATATATCTCTGCCCTCTCAGTAATGCTAAGAACTGACAAAACTTTTATGTTTCATTTTGAAGAGATTTATTTTGTAATATGTGAAAATTTGTTGGAATAAACTGTTATGAAAAATAATTTGAGTGTTTCGCAGATGCAGCGTGAATTTGCTGGGAGGCTGAGGCATTTATCTAAGATCTATCTGCCCCTAGAGTCATGATGTTAATTTGAGGAGTATTGGTGTTTTTTTCTACATTGAAAACAAACAAACAAAACCCTGTCCTGATTTTATAGTGAGGGGTTTAACAACAACACAGCCAGCAGTAGGGTCTGTCACAGCAGTGCATGGGCCACATTTTCAGTGTTTGGTGTGATTCACAGCAGTGACTTCAACCTTAGTATCCCATGAAATTCTCATAACCATGAGGTTCCTGATTGGTTTTTTTTTTGTGAAGGTTATGTCAAAAAAATTTTTAAAATAAAAAGAAACTTGAAATAAATTTTGACTAAATGAATCATGAGAAGAAAGAAGAATAAACAGCTTTAACAAACCATAACAGAAAATAAACAAAAAAAAAAGAAAAAAAAAAGAAAAAAAGAAATCCCAGCATTTTTCAGGGGAAAAAATCAATCTAATTTTTAAAATAATTTCAACTTGTTAGTTTCAACAGATATGCACTAAAAACATCTCTAGACACTCTTTAAAAATAGTTGCCATTTTCAGTAATGACTTTTTAAGATAAGAATTTCTGACTGAATGTAACTGCAATGTTTATTGCTTGTTTTATCTTTTATTGCTTGTTTTATGTTTTATTGCTTGTTTTGTTTATTTTCTTTTTTTGTTTTGTGTTTCTTGGTTTGAGTTGGTTTGTCTGCTTTTATAAAAATTTGGTTTGATTGAAACCCTGGAACCTGACTGTTAGAAGAGTCCCCAGCAGTCTTGTGTGTGAAAAGTTCTGCCAGGTATAAAGATTCATTTTTGGCTGTCAGGCTCTTTCAACTACAACAAACCATATTTTGCTGCCTTTGCTGTAGATGTACCACAGGCTCTGGCCTGTGTGATATCTATTTTAGCCTGTACTTTACAGTTGGTGCCGTGAAAAATCCCAGTTTCTGTTGAATGCCATGGTTGCTGCTCTTCTCGTTGTCTCTGCTGCACAACTGGTGACAGTCCCCTTTTCCAGCTCTCATCAATTATCCATAAAGGTTTATCTGGGAGCTGTGCTTTGTTATGATCCAACATGAGCTAAGTTGGTCTTCCTAGATGAGCAGGTTTAAGTGTCTTTGTGATGAATATTTGATGACAGTCCTCAGAGAAGGCACCTCTGAAAAGATGGTGAACTCAGCTCCGTATAATGAGAATCCTATGAGGATGAGGATTTGGGAATAACTTGGAAATGTGGTTTTAATCTCAATTAACTGTTTATCTAAATATGTTCTTAATGTTAAACTGTAAAGTATTACTAATGTATTAAGTCAGGCAAGATGTTGGCACGTGCTGGGGTTATTGCACACATCAGAAATTATTACTTAACTTTGTGCATGGTGTTTTGCATTTCTTTTGTTTTCTTTTTATCTGAACACTTTGGGGTCACAGTATGTTCTCTTTAGTCATCGTTGGATTTCCTCTGTGATTTAGGTAACTGTATAATCTCCATGTTACAAGGGGTTCTGTGAGGCACGGAAGAGGTTGTATGTGGTTGGATGTAAGTAGAATGTGTAAAGACACTGGGCACCTCTAAAAATGAGAAATAAAATCTAGATTTTTAACACTATTTTTGTAACTTGGAACAGTCAAACTGTTTTTTCTTTAGTGTGTTCATTAATGAGTGTTCATGAATGAGAACTTTACTGTACCAAACCTAAGCACCTGTCCTACCCATTTAAAACCAGGGAACTTGCATAAATGTAGGCAACTTCTGTATAAATATCTGCTGAACTATTTTGGCTTTGATTTTGCAGCCCTAGTAGGAGTTGATAAGCTTTATAGCTTTTCTGCAAGTCGCTATTCTAATACTCTGGGAATGGAAAAACAGTCAAAATGACAGGAATCTTGTTCCTTCTCAGTGACTCTGGAGTATTTATTGTGTTAGAGAAGCATATCATCCTCAAAGTCTCTAATGGGCCTGCCTATGTGGAGTCAACACAAGTTATACCAGTTCTTCAGCCACTTTCCTTGACCTTCTCATTATCTTTACTTCTGCCTGGTCTGCAGGAGGATTGCAGCTAATTAGTCATATCAATGTTACAGGCCACCCAGACATTGGCATTTTTGGTAGCAGGTTGGTTCAAGACCTCAGAGATGTAAGGCTGTTTTAGACAAGATTAACATTATTGCTAATCTTACACCCTAAATATAAAATGTTTTATTTGTTGAAAAATTTTATTATTTTTTTCTAAATCTCAGCATAAAGGAGACGTTTATTCTTTTGTTAGTTAGATCCTTAAATTTAATGAGAATAAAGAAGTAGCAGCTGTCACTAAACAGAGTTCTTTTCAAAGCTCAAAATTATACCAGAAAGCCACAAAAAATAGTAAGAGTAGCATATCATAAGCAAAAATCTGAAAATAAAAACACTTCTGAAAGCTGAAGACATTTTAAAACTTTTTAATCTTTTTATTATTATTATTTATTATTATTTTAAGATCATGTAATGACATTTTAATTTTGTTACCTTGCAGAAATTGAATCTATTAATTTTTGTTATATCTCAACCTGTCTAAACGGTTTCTGCCAGCTGGTAGACAACTGAAGAAGATTTTCTCAGCTATTCTGCCAGTTTCCCAGGTTCAGAAACTGGAAGCAGGAAGACAAGAGTTTGTGAGAGCTTATCATCAGCCCACTTCTTGTTTATCTCACCATCATGACATCTCTCAGTCCAAAAATCTCAAATCTTATCATATTCTGCTTTTTATTACTTGCATTACTTGTTTATTGTTTAAGGAAAAGAGATGACTCAGAGAGTTCTAACTACTCATACAAGATGAAATATTGAGAGAGTTTTGTTTCTGGTTGTAGTGGTTTGGTTGAGGTTTTTAAAAATCTCCGATTGACCTGTTATGAAAGTAATGTGCTAACTGTAGCTGCCTTTACTCAAAATCGCTTAACAAGTGGGATGAATTATAGATGCTGTGTATTCCCTGACACGATATCTGTTTGTGTTTCCCACGTGGAGAAGCGTGGGCTTGTCAAACCTTTCGCCCAGTATCTCTTACACCGGGGTGGCGAGGGCAGACTGGCTCGCTTGGAGCTGGCTGTCAGCTCTGAGCTACAGTGACAGCTCTGGCAAAAAAGTCCTTCCCTGTTACAGCAGCTGCCAGTGTCATCTGTCATCCTCCAACATGTTGTCAGCACAGCTACTTAATATTTAGGTGGAATATTGGTCTGTACCTACAAACGTGGTGCCTAAGCTATAGATAAATCTGTTTATAAATAGACTTTGCTTACTCATCCTTGTCTTGGTTTGTTTTCTACAGGTCCTCATGGAAGTAAATCAATAACATGTGACACTTGGACACAGAAATACAGCAGCACAGGTTTCTCTTCTTGCTTCCTCTTTCTTTATATTGTACATTTCTTGGAGAGAAGCTGATAGCAGATGTCTCTCATCTAATCCTAAATCTCTCTTTCATTGATTTCAAAAAGTAAGGTAGAACAACTCTGTTGGACTTGGCAATCCTGGGCTAATGGACTTGATGACCTTAGACGCCTTTTTCCAACCTAAATGATTCGATGATTCTGTTATTCTATCTCAAGTTACAAAACATTTAAGGTATTGTATTTGGATTTTCATGAGTTGAAGTCAAAATATGATTGTTTATAAGTCTTGTTACTTTTTGTCACAGAATCATAGGATAACCTGAGTTGGAAAGGAGCCCTCAAGGTCATCAAAGTCCAACTCCTGGCCCTGGACAGGACACTCCAAGAGGCACTCCATGTTCCCGAGACCTTTGTACAAATGCTTCTTGAACTCTGTCAAGTTTGGGACTGTGACCACTACCCTGGGAAGTTGTTTCAGTGCCCAATCACTCTCTGGGTGAAGAACCTCTTCCTGATACCCAGCCTAAACCTGCCTTGACTCAGCTTCAAGCCANGGATGTTTCAGTGCCCAACCACCCTCTGGGTGAAGAACCTCTTCCTGATACCCAGCCTAAACCTGCCTTGACTCAGCTTCAAGCCATTCCCTTGGGTCCTGTCACTGGTCACAGAGTGAAGAGTGTCTGCCCCTCCTCTTCCTCTCGTGACAATGTTGAAGACCACAATGAGGTTCCCCCCACAGTCTCCTCCAGACCGAGCAGACCAGGTGACCTCAACCCCTCCTCTTAAGGCTTCTCCTCTGGTCCCCTTCACCATCCTCAGTTTTTCAACTTGGAATGAGTTTTTGAGGGAAAACTTAAGGGAGTTTTTCCATTTCTTCAAACTTTTTGAACTTGGTTCTGCTTCTGGAACAGCTAGTAATAATAATAATAATTTTCTGCAAGCTGGATTTCATATTTGGTAATACAAATGGGAGCATGGCATTCTCGCAGCCAGGCATATCCTCATAAGAAAATCTGAACTAAAAAGATATTTCAAAAAGCTAAGACAGGCCAGAATTTTTCTATTTAAGGCTGAAATCTGTGCTCCCCAGGCATAACACAGTTCACACTTAGAATACATCACCACAGAGACTAGAAATTGATTTCTTGATTTTTTTTTTTTCTAGCAGCTTTTCTAAGTTTGTAATATGTGACCTAACAAGCAGTTTTACAGAAGCATAGTAAATCTCTTATTAAATAATCTATTCCCCAGCTAGCTATGAGTCAAGGAACATTTGAGTATTTTCTATGTCATCTCAGTTTATTTTCCCTTCTAATGTACACGTTGTGTACATTAGGACAGAGAGTCTAATGCTTAGCCCAAAGATTAGGTGTCAATGATTGAGGATTTCATTCTTTGTATCCACAGGACAGTCATCTATGTTTACTATGCATCATAAAATTTAAGCAGAGGTGCTGACCTCTGCTTGGATCACAGAATCATGGAATCATTTGGGTTGGAAAAATTCTTTTAAGATAATTGAGTCCAACAGTTAACCCAGCACTGCTAAGCTCACCACTAAACCATGTCGCAAAGAACCACACCTGGACACCTTTTAAATACCTCCAGGCTTGGTGAGTCCACCACATCCCTGGGCAGCCTGTTCCATCACTGGATAACCCTTTTGGTGAATAAATTTTTCATAATATCCAAGCTAAACCTTCCCTGGCACAACATGAGACCATTTCCTCTTGTCCTGTTGCTTGTGGCCTGAGAGAAGAGACTGACCCTCAACTCATCACAACTTTCTTCCAGGTAAGGTCTTCTCTGAGCCTCCTTTTCCCCAGGCTAAACACTCCCAGTTTCCACAGCCAATCCTCATGAGTCTTGTGCTCTAGACCCTTCACCAGCTCTGTTTCCCTTTTCTAGACACACTCCCTGTTCTTTCATGTCTATAGCTATTTTTTTTACCAGAGGGTTGATTTATGTAATTGAGGGTATCTGTAACTTGACATGTGATTTTGTAGCTGGTGGCTGTGACTTTGAACAGGTCTCTTTTCATCATAAGGACACATTAGCACTTCTTCAGGACCCCAAGGGATGTGTAGCAGATCAGTGGATGTCTTTGTGCATGCCAAGAGCAGATCTGCAGTGGCACCACACTGAAAACGTCTGAAAGGAGCAGGTAACAAACCTGATTGGGTTGATTTTTCTGAAGAAACTATCAGATATGACAAGTTTGGTGATAATATTAATTAGTTGTACTACAGGGTTGCTATGAAGTTTAATACATTAATAGGTCTTTAATGCAAATGCAAGTCTTGATTCTGCCTGGGAAATTTATATTAGCTCAAATGATAGGGTGATTATATTGTGCAGCTACAAATCAAATAACTGAGCAGAAAGTTCCAGACACAAACCCTTATAAAATTCATCTTGTAACTTCAGTAACAGAAAGAAATACAGTCCTCTCTCTGCTTGGAAGACAAAAGATATCACAAACAGTTTGAACTCCAGATCTATGGCATTGCTTGGAAATAAAACACAATATAATCAGAACACTTTTTCTCTCAGATGGTTAGTCTTGTAGGAGAGCACCGCCTGCTACTTTTTTTGTTGGTAGATGGGGTTAGAAATGATTGTGAAATATAATCTGTGAAAAGGCTTATTAGAATGTGTTAAAAAGCTGCGTGACAAAAACTTCTTCCTCTTGCTGAGCTTTGGGACATCTGCTCTTTTAGCTCATAAACATATTTTCTTAGAAGCCAAAAATCAATATGAGGCCCAACATGCAGAATTTCTTTCATTGCCGAAAATGTTTATTTGAAATAAAAATTTATCCAAAGATGCTTTTTCTTGTATTTTACAAAAGTGTGATACCTTTGCAAATGCTGTCCCATTTAGTTTTATTATCAGACTAGCAGCACAGGAGGGATCAGTTACTGAATAAAAAGTGTGTTTGCAATTTTTCCTGGGAAACACTTCACCTTCTGCTCTGGAACCATATTTTTTTTCAGGAGCCCTGAACTCAGCCTATCACAACATATTCATTCTTCTGGAGAAAGTTTGATTAAATTGTATTTGGCTCTATGGGCTAAATGACATTCCAAGGCCTTTCTTTTAATCCCTCATATCTGATTCTCTCGTGGCACCCCAGCCCTGCTCCCTGCAGCACCCCACGGTGTGGCACCTGCTGTGCTCACTGGCACGTCTGCCTTTCTCAGTAATTACACGTGAACATAACAGTGTAAACACCCTAATTTCCTGATGACTGATCACTACTGCACCTTGTTGCTGTGTTAGTTTTAACCCTCTTATAAACCCATAGCCAGATCAACCTGCTTTGGTGAAAGAACACAGCACTGCTGAAATGTAGTCAATGGCACTCAACAACTTTTATTTCCCACAGCTCTTGGTTTCTTTTGGAGAGTGATGACAAAGTTTCTCTTTAAAATAATGCCATGAAGCATGGCCTATTGTCTTTCAAATTTAAGCAAGGTTTTATGTGGTTTGCCTAATTAAAGGGGCTGTTGGTAGTGAAGATGGTCATAGTCCTGCTGATAGGAAGGGTGCTCTCACGATTGGCTCTGAGGTTTAAACTCGTGTATTTGTATTATAAGCAAAGGAGTAGCCTACAATTAATGCTTTGACATTTTATTTCTAGCTTTTTAAACTGATTACTATCTGACAGTATTCATAAGAAATTGAGTTCTCAAGTTGAGGTCACGATTCAAAATTCATTGAAATCAGCAGATAATTCTCTGAGTTTTTAATTTATGTGGAAAAACATTAAAATAATTTTTAAGTTCCTGTGGCTTGAATATATATTTTATAAATTTTCCCAGGTGAGTGTTTGGACTTCAGTCTGTTGCAAATAAAAAATAATCGTGTTCATATATGTTGAAAAATACAATTGATATTTTTGTGGCTTAATAATTTAAGTTTGTGTCTCAGGTAAAGACTCTTAAAATGTGATTTATTTTAATAGCATCACTTAACATGATTTGATCTCTATAGGAGGAAGGCAGTTCATTACTGAGGTCTCAATTTCTCAGCTGGCTCCACCACTTTGCAGCACAGTACTGTTTATTTTTTTTAGTAGGTCATTGCTTTCCACAGTAGGTCATACTTTCTGCTAAACAGCTTGGCCTCCTATGGAGACAGAATCTGTGACCTTCCAAGGCTTCCTTGCTCGGGAGGTGTCAGCTCTGCTTTAGAGAATAACTCTTTAATCAGAAGAAAATTTTCACTGGTGAAGTGTTAGGATGCACAGAAGATTTGAAGGAAATCTCTAACCTCAGCACTTCACAGGAAATACAGCAAAATATTGTTGAAAAAAGCCTTCTTTTCATATAGAATGCTGACAAAAAAACCCAGATCCTGTCCGTAATTCCAATGCCACTTGTAAGTGTCTGAGATTAATTGAATTTTTACATTTTTGTGGAACAGAAATGGAATGAAGGAGATTTCTTTTTCTTTCTTCAAGCTTCATCATCTGTTTCTATATATTTTTAATATGAGCTTTCAAATTTTACTCAATATTTTTTAAATGAACCAGAGAACTGTTTAAACTCTTTTTTCTTCTCACCTTCACAGTGCTTATTAGGTTTTGTTTTGTTTTGTTTGGGCTTTTTGTATGCACACACATTTTGTTTGTTTTGATAGAAAACATCTTTTAATTAATCAAAACAATGGGGGAAAGAGAATAAAATGAGATCCCTGATTAATTTCCTAAATTTTGTCTGCAGTGCTATTTGTCTTTGCATTTCTACTTTAAATAATCCTTTCTAAAATACCCTTTAATTAGCAAGGGTGGAATTTCATTTCTTTGCTAACATTGCATACAGAAGTGATATGTGTGCTATTGCAGATTTATGAAGAGGATACTATTGTATTTCTGAGACATTACATATGACAATGTCATGAATCCTCTGTTTTCATGTGTTCTGTTTATCAGCCAATACAAATAATTTAGAACACTTTTTTCTCCTATCTCCTGGAAACTGGATGTATGAAATAGTGAAATTTATCTGCTCTTCTAATCTTCTTTACATCTTGGTTGCTGTTTATTTGCTGCATTATATTACAAGCACATTTTTCTCAGATATTAGGTGATTTCACAGCTAAGTGCTTGAAGAAGCAAGTACTTCTTACAAACCTTTTTGTTTGTAAGAACAGAGAACCTTCTGCATCAGGACTCAGAAGTTGAAAAACCACAAAACCAAATCAAATTCCAGAGGACGAAATCACCACCCACAAAACACTTTCTGATTTTTCCTGGTTTATACTGTCATATGGCATTGCCCACATTGAAGAAATTCAAAAGCAGTAAAATTGGATACTTTATTCTGCAATCTAAACATATTTGTCAAGGTGGAATGTCATAGAGAATCAGAGAACTTTTATGCATTACAGTGTTTCTTTTTCCTTCAAAAACAAAGAGCATGTCAATAGGGTTCCTAGAAAATGTACTTTAGTACTTTTTACTGTTGTTTTTCCCAGAAATATTTCAGAGTGCCATCAGAAAATGTAATGATGTAGGGCTCAAGAGTACACTCCTTCTTCCATAGCTAGACCCAGCTAGGTCCCTGGAACATGTTTGCAGCTGCACATCTTCTCTGACAATTTAGTGTGGCAGGAATGTATTTAGAGAAATACATTTTCCAGATGGGGATTTCACTTAAGCAGAGCCCATTCCACTCAGCACAGTCACTGAAATACTCCATCTTTTTGTGCTACTTTCCATAGCCAGGACTCTGGGCAAAGATTCAGCCCGTGCTGAATTCCCATATTTCTTGAGGAGGGTTCAAACCCACCTCATCCTTCAGCAAAACATTAAGGGGTTTAAGAGTGAGATGAAGTTTTTCCTTATGAAACTTTTCCTTCCCATCTCAAGATGGACATTTGAGCATGTCCATTGCCTCGTGTTCTGTCAATAGGTACCTTTGCACAAATGCTTCCTGTTTCATTGCACCTTCTCTTTGGGACTTTATACATGAGCAAATTATTTTTCAGCCATATCAATTTTATAGTTAAAATTTGATCCATAAAGGAC
The DNA here is from genome assembly GCA_013400495.1 of Nicator chloris. Taxonomy (NCBI): domain Eukaryota; kingdom Metazoa; phylum Chordata; class Aves; order Passeriformes; family Pycnonotidae; genus Nicator; species Nicator chloris. The sequence goes on from WAAE01020106.1 coordinate 13,740, forward strand.
ATTTGAAAACTACCACAGGCTTTGATTCTTTTTGTGGTTTCTCTCTCCCTTTTACAGCTTTTCCAAAGAAGCAATGTGCTTTTTTTTGTACCATGTAAGCACAGCACTAAATGAGTCTGTTGCAAAACCATATTGAGAATTTTGCCCATTTCTTCTGGAAGCCCAAATGTGGCTTCTCTGAGATAGATTTAAAAAAAAAAAAAAANGCTTCTCGGAAAAAAAATAAAAAAAAAAAAAAAAAAAAAAAAAGAAGAGAGAAAAAACAACAATTTCTGAGATTTTATACTAGCTGTTATTGCATTTTATAACAATAATGTATGCCAAGGTAATCCTAAAAGAAATAAAGTGGAAAACTGAGAATACAGTAATAATCTTAATAAAGATATGAGAACAATATTTTAAAGTTGCTTGTAGAGAATTAACTGACATTTAGGAAACTATGTAGAAAAAGATAGTCTTGTTAAATATTTAAAAGTTATCCGAAGAAACACCCAATATAAAGGAATTATAAACAAAGGTGATTTAATTTCTGGAAATTGCTGCTCAGCCACTTTGGGAAAAGAGTAAACGTTGCTAGACTGCCTGCTTAACAAGTGCAACAGCTTCAGTTGCTATTTAAGTTATTTATGTTCAGTGCTCTGTACTGTACAGAAATCCAGTACTATCCATACTTAGATACATGTTTTTATGGAAGTGAATGTCATGTGATGAGCATTATAAATATTTACAACCATAAATAGTTATTAATGGTGCAGTATGCTTGGGTTTTCCCACACATGCTGTTCTTTTATCTTCCCAGAAAGTTTCTCTCTAAGCAGAAGAAGCCCACCTTGGCCACCTGCTTGGCAGTCTGGATGGAAAAGTGGTGTTGAATGGGCTACTGGGAATCCCAGGATCAAAAATAAAAACAGTGAGTCTAAAATCAGGATTCTTGTGTGTCCACATCCACAAAGGGCCTGCAGAGAACGTTTGAGGTACCTCTTGCATGTCCTTAGAAGCATCTTGCTTACTTACTCCCTTGCATGTCCAGGGGCCTCCTCTGTTCATGAACAGCCATAGCAGATGATTCTGTCTTTTCTCTGCAGAAAATACTTGGTAGAAATATGAATATCTTATTAGGTCTTAATGTCCACTCTACCTATCAACTTATAACTTAGAAAAGTTCTTTGGTAGGCCAAATCTCAGCCCATAAATCTTTAATTAAATGAGGCTTCTTATTTTATTTAAATAAACTGGTTAAAGAGTAATTCCTTACTTTCTATCCAAATATGGGGCCTTGTCCTGAAATTGTATCTGTGAAAGGTGCAATGTCTTGGCTAGTACAGATATTTTTTGCATAGAAAGACCACAGATATAAAGTGTCATGTCTTCCTGCTAGCAAGAAATCTTCTAGCATGGTATGGTATGATATGAAAAAGGTACCTTGGGGTTTTTTAAATTATTTTTTAAATGTCTTCAGGGATTATATGATAATGGAAATTGTATCAATGAGTGTTAACAATTTTTTATTCATAAAGACTTGAATCTGTCTTCTCTGAGCCTTTTATCAAGATTTGACAGGTTGAATAATAAATTCTGTCCTGTCATCACTATTTCAAGGCTTAAAGGCCATCTTGCAAACCCAACTCAGATAGGTAATTTTTTTACAATTTTCAAGAAAATAACGTTTGACTAGAACAACGTTTTAAAATATTTAGGAACTATCAAAAATCAAATGGCTTTTAAAAAAATAATCATGAAATGTATCAAATGGTACAAGATACTGGCTCCCTGTCTCGAGTCATAATAACTAGGGAGGGTTGTGTGTGCATTATAGTAAACAATATTTATTTGTTAAAATAAATTATTTAGAAAAAGTACTTTTAAATATGATCACAATGAGCTTTATGTCACATTATGATGATTTAGAAGAACAAAGGCTATTGAATGATCTCATTAAGAATCACAGTAGATATAAAATGAACAAAACCATTCATAATTAGTTCCATTACCTGGATACATTTTTTGTCCATTTCTACTGTGTGCTTTTGAATAATTTAAAAATATGTCTGATTTTATTAGAAACCTTGGGGTTTTGCCTCAAAATAATTTTCCCTAAATTGCAAGGAATACATACTTTTTGAGGTGTTTTATCTCTAGTATTATGGAGAATATTAATGAGGAAATGTTTATCTGTCTTTTTTTTCCTTTATTTTGTGTTCACATTTCATGTTAATAGCACAATCTTTGTGGTGTAATCCAGTTGTTGGAGCACAAATGAGAGACACTCTTTATTAAATTTTAACCCTATTTTTCCCAGTCCTAACTGCTTGTCCTTAAGCAAGGCACTTATCTCAGTTTTACAGAGAGGTTTTTGCCTATCCACCCAACAGGGATGTTAAGAGGATTAGTTTGTTAAAATCATGAAGATTCAAGCAAAAGTGAAACATTGCTGTTAAGGTATTTGACTCCAGCTTGAGTACAGGATCCTAAAGAAAACAAAGTTTTGAAAACTCAAGACATGTGCAATGTAGCATTGTGGACGTAACCACAAAAACTCTTGTGGTTGCTTTTAAGAGGTTTAAGACTTCAACACTTCTTAGATTTTGTTGCAACCTTTGGACTTTATTTCTTAAACTGATGACTCTTAGTCAACTTCGGTACATGAAAGAATTGGTGGTTTTAGGCTTCTGTGGAAAGCCTTTTAAACTATTTTACT
>WAAE01020106.1:16484-37423 GCA_013400495.1 Nicator chloris
AATATAACTAAAATAATATAATATTATATAGCTAATATAATTCACCCCAAATGGTGAATGTTCATGTATTCTCTCACTCATTTGTTCCATCATTCAATTATTTAATTTCAGCCGAAGAGTTGGTACCCTGGAGCAGTCAGAGGACAATTTTTGAGGTGTTTCAATGATACTGTAGCAGTCAGTCTGACTGCTTTCTGCAGTAATTTGTTTTGTTTAAAGGAGGCCATCCAAGGTTTGACAGGGGAGGGTTAAAGGTGTCACCCCACAATGATGTCAACAGTGGTGTCCCTTCGTACCACAGCTATTTGAGGTTGTGGGCTCTGGTCATCTGAAGGGAATTACTCCTGTCTCAAAGAACACCTTTTCCTTGCTCTTCCCACTTTACTGTGGTTAACTAGCAGAAAGATTTTTTTAATTAAAACCCCTCTTATTTCATTTAGTATGAAGCTTTTATTTTGGCAAGCCTTAATCCTTTTGTTTCTAAGAACTCAGGTTTGTGGTTCGGGTTTTCTTTACCACCCTTCCCAAGTGTGCCACATGAATAGTTTCCTCAGGTATTTCTTGTGCCTAGGAAATTATCTGTGATTCTACTCTGCCTTCCAACACACTGTTTTTACTCTCCTGACAGTTTCCAGTCAGGCACACACACATTTTGTTTAAACCACCCTCAGGCTGGACTGGCACAGCTCTGTTGACCAGAGCTGTTAAGAAGGGTGACCAAAAATAACCTACAGGGCTGTGAAGGGGTGAGGCTGAGAACAGCAGTTCAAAATGATGTGGACAAAGTTTATTGAGTGTGGGAACTTCCTCTGTGGGCAGGTATCCTCTGCTGTGATACTGATGGAAGGCCAAGATAAATGCATTTATGCATTTTCCCACAAAACAAGCAAACAAGAGGGGTTTATTGCATTAAGATTAGTAATAATATTGACAGACTTGAAAACCAGATTGAGCTGCTAGATTAATTTTTAGTAAGGAAAAAAGAGAAGCCACAAAGACCCCAAAATAATGTATACTTCATTGTTTTGGTGTTGCCCTTAATGTACCTATGAAAAAGTCATGTGCTAGAGTTGTAGTGATTAATTACCTCTGATCTATCCAAACCCAAAGAAAAGAACAAATCTACATTCTTGGTTAGGATTGATTAGACTTAAGTGACCCTGCATTGAGCTGTGATTTTCTTGCCATATTAAATTCGGGATATTGAAGAACTTATTATTCCTGTGGGAGAATAGAAGAAAACAGAAACAATTTTTAACATTTTTATTAGCAAAAAATATTGCTCACTCACAAAACAAGAACTCAGGGTCATGTTGACAGTCCCAGAAGATTTTCAGTGGGAAACCAATATGGCTTTAGAGATTCAAGAAGGGGTGGCTTTGCTGTACCACTTGAGTGTCTCCCCTTCACCTTTTCAGGCCACTTGTGAAAAGAAGTGAGCACTTTTTCACTTATGTACATGCAAGCCACGGTTCCTGCAGATTTGCAGGCTGAGAAGTATGTGTTTGGCTGGCCTATGGTCATTTTTTCACATGACTGATCTCAAGGCCTGTGAAAGTAGACAAGAAGATGGTGCCAATGCAGTGTTTAAAAGCACATGTATAACATGGATAGAGATTTAATATGTATAATATAGAGATTTAATATATTTTAAAATATTGAACCAATAATTATACCATGAGAGAATTTGAGAAGAGCCAAGACCAATGTTTATTTAATTTGGGTGAAGTGAATTTTGGCAGACTACCAGTTAAGTTTCCAGAGAGATTTTGCAACCATATTTTTATTTGTGCCTTGTTCAGAAAAAAACTCACATCATAATATGCCAGTAAATAGCAGATATCCTCTCAATGGCTGAACACAACAAAGTGTAATTAAATAGTCAAAGTTGTGAAAAAAATAAAATTACTTGATCAAAAGTGTAAAACTTGAGGTTGTAACTCAGGGATGGTTTTCTTTTACTGTTTCCTTTAAAAACTTGGGAAACCCATTTAATTTAAATTCTCTGTTATTTCTTCTATGTGCTTTCAGAGTGTTTTCTCCTTCCACTGAATTGGGGCAGTTTCAACAGGAGTGATACCATCCCTCTGGGCCTGGTACTGTTACTCATTTTTTGTGTTGATGTGACTGCCCAATCTATACCAAAGAGACTGATGGAGTCCTGCTGGTCATAAGTGCTGCTAGCTAAGGGAGGAATGATATCCAACTCCTTTCAGCAAAGAGGTGATTAATCCCTCTAAATGCAGTTCATATTTCTCTCTTTCTAGGGATATTTGAGTGGGGCTTGCTGGCCACAACTGTTTCTTGTTTCACCCTTGCGTTCTCTTTATGTCAGGAAAGACCAAGGACCCGCATTTTTTCCCTGATGGGGATGTAGCAAGTTTTATATTTCCCAAAATGAATGGCTGTGGGTAACCCTAAGGTGCATTAAGACCTTTATCTCAGTGTTTATATGTGCTGAAATCAGGCTGAGAGCTCCAGAGAAAGGTGGCATGGTAAAAGCAATTCTCCCTCTCTGCTCAGTGGTGGTGGGGGAACCAAACTGTCCCAAGTCTGGTTTTCAGCACTCCCAGCTTGAAAATTAGAATTTCCCAAGTACAGGATGTAACCTTCAATTAGATGTGTTGCCTTTAGAATGCCTTCTCCAAATTCGGTCACTGACAGAACTTTTAAGGGTTTTTTTAGAATAGACTGGAGTGAGTGTGTCCTAATGACACTTAGCATGTACAGAGGTGCTCTGCATCCAGGACAGGAATTGCATTATTTGAAGTTAAGTGAATATATTAATCTGTGAACCCTAAAAGTCCAGATTCTTGCCTCACAGCTCAGGTTAAATCTTGTTGGTCTGAAATATTTCTCTCTATATTTTAATATTCAGTTTTAATCTATTACTGCTCCAAATTTATTATAATTAATGCTGCTTTTTCATTAACCAGCCATGATACTATTTTCTGAAGATAACAATCTGTTAGTAATGCATTATTTAAATGTGAATAACAATAAAATAATAGAGTTTTACTGTACCTTTATTATTCATTTGCATATTAATTGTTATTTTTGTTTTCAATGATTTGTGATTTAAAATTGCTCTGGGAAGTGAATATAGTTTCAAAATAGTTATCATAATGTACTGAACATTTGCTACTGATTAAATGATTTTGACTATCAAAAGGAAGAAAACACAATTAATTTTTATTATTTAATAACTAGTGAACAACTACTGCTTAATGAAATATTTACAAACTTAAATATTTAAAATGCCTCTAGTAAAATATATCAATTTTTACTTATTATTGTTACAATGTGTCACTCTTCCTATGTCTACAACTATGTTAGCATAGGAGAAGTTAATTACTGCTTTCAGGTTCTCTCAAAATATTTGTATGTAAATTATCTCCTTCTTCTTTCTTTTTTTTTTTTTTAATATGAGAAAGGTTAGCAGATGTCTAAACAAATATGGAAACATACCTCTGCAAAGTATTCCAGTTTTACATCTGGTTTATAACGTTACCTCCTTTCATGTTTCTAAGAATCTGTCAGGCAAAAAACCCGTGTATTTCTATTCTTGTACAGATATTTTTCAAGTGGCCCTTAGCATGGATGTTTCCATATACATATATATGTATACACATGCATCTTTTGTTTTCTAGTACTTTTTCCATGTGAAAAGAGGAGATTGCATTGCTGATGCCTCTTTGAGGAAAAGACATTGAGCTCCTCAAAAATTGAAGCAGGTGTTCAAGTGAGGCTTTTCTATTTGTTCTTTCTGATCCTTTTTCTTTTCCTGCTCAAGGGATGATTGTTATCAGTGTAAGTTATGGACTCATCTGACCCTCTCTGGTGTCTTCCATTTTCTGTAGCACAAGCAGAGTGAACAAACAGGTCGACTCTTGAGCATGCATTTTGGGGAACAGTCATTTGGGAATAACAGAAAGCCGTAAATCTAAATTAGAATTGTATTAGTCACATAGTTAAAAGCTGTGGAAAAATGTTTTCCCTTCACTGTCAGATTGCCCTGCTCTCCCCATGGTGTCTGTGAATTACCTCTCTTTGTCCAGTCCCTCAACTCACAAGGTTTTTCACTGGTGTCATATTTGCCAGATAATGGACTCAGGTGAGATGTTTGTATTTCTGTGGGGATCAGTGTGAGATTCAACTGGGAATCTAAAATATTGTGCCTCTCCTCTCCCAGTGTATTAAGAAAATGGTGCTATGGAGATAACACCTACACTTGTTTCATACATATAAATGCATATTTTTTCATATGTCAAGGTGAGTAATGCCTCATCTGGTACACTGGGAGTCACTGGAGAAGAGGCTGAGTTTTGCAGTATAAATCTACAGCATGAGGCTCATATCCAACTCGCTTGGGCTGCAGTAAAATAAATGCACAGCTGTCTGCTCCAGTCCGTGGAGACAGAAGTGTAAGTTCTTGGAGCTGTACAATGGAACTTGCTTGCCAGATTATTTTTTAAGGAAGTGCGTGCACCATTATAAACTTCATCTTACTGAATATAAATTTTAGGTTGATTTATGGTATTTTTTTTTCATATGGTGTATAGATATTCCTCTTTTTGTACACAAAGAAGGGAAGTTTAAGGTTTGAGATGCTATGTCTTCATCAGAAATCAATATCAATATGAAGTTCAAATGTTTATTTTAATATACCTTACATCTATATTTAAAAATAAATTTAGAGCTATTTCTTGCCTACCTTGGTGTTTGTAAACCAGACGTGACTGTATTAGACTGATAAAGTTTTGCAGAGTGTATTATAATAGTGATATCTTATATTTCCCTTGCATCCACGTCTAAAAAGGAAACAAATCAATGAACTATTTTTAAGCACTTTTTCATGTTTTCTCTAGTGTATAAACTCTATGATGAAAATTATTTTCTCAATCACTGCTACAGCAGCTTCATGTATTTCACTAGCAATTGCTTTTCACCTTTGATAAAACCGCAGAAGATACCTCAAGTACGAAATAATTTCTCCCAGCATAAGGTAGAACATTTTGAAACTGTAATTTCAGTAGTAATTTCGTGGTAAATCTGAAATTTTCTTTACTCTGTTCCTTGCCACCCCCTTTACTGAAGACTTTCAGTTTTTAACTCTTTAAAGGTCAGTTTTTTCTCTTTTCTGAGGCTTTTTAACTCTCTAAAGGTCAGGTTTTTCTGTTTTCTGAGGCTTTTTAACTCTTTAAAGGTCAGGTTTTTCTGTTTTCTGAGGCTTTTTAAGTGGAATAGCAGAACTATGAGCATTAATAGTAATCAGAGCTTGAAGGTGCATTCATAGCAACCAGAGTTGGAAGGCACATTCATAAATGCCTACTGAATATAGGAAATATGAGAGAAATAATTTCCTAGTGGACACATGTAGTATATTTGAAAGAATTTAATCACCTTAAATCAAACGTGTACATAGTAAAGAATATGGCAGATTTTTGCACAAATATGTACTGCCATGCAGAATTTCATAGTGAATACACTGTCCATGATAATGTATGGCTGTGCTGTCTTATTAGATGTATTAAAACCTGTAAAGCTGAAATATGACCTAACACTCCCTAGATTCTACCACAGTAGGGTTATCAGGCAACTGCTGGGGAATCTGTTACTTCATAAGTGTTAAAATAATAATTTCTGAAGGTCCTGAATAATTTTAGATATTTCCAAATTGGATTTAGATTTTCAGATCTATTTTACTCATAATTTATTGTGCATTTGGTTGGTCTAATTTTGCAAAGTCTGTGAATTTCCACCCATGAGTTAGACCATTCACTTAAAGAACATTTTCAAAAGTATTGGATGAATAAGGGAAAGATATTGATAAACTTGATCCATGTCTTTTTATATACCCTCAGGTACCTCCTCTACAAATCAGCTTAGTCATGGGATTTACCCGGTTTCTTAGAATTTTGATTTAGTTCCTAAATCTTACACAGTGAGAGTCTTCATATCACTTTTGGATAATAACATTGTTCCTTTCTTGAAGGCAGATAAATAGCCTTTTTTTCACTTTTTCTCTTGAACCACTCTAAAGTGCTCAATACCTTGTTTTATGAAAAGAACAAAAAAAAAATTTCCTCTCCTGAACCTCAAGATGAGTAAAGGAATCAGTTGCCTGTAGTTTCCCAGTTGTAACTTCCACTAGTTGAAAATGTTGACCATGTTCTTTTCCATATTCAGAAATAATTATTTGAAGTATTTATCCATATCTATCATTGGTCAAGCTGAGATCAAGTTCTGTGCTCTTTTTTGTCTGAGCACTGACAAGTCTTTAACTCTTAAAGGTAAATCTTATTGGTGTTGGAATTCTGGCCTCTCATTCCAACGTTGCAATCCCAAAAGTCAAAGCTGCTGGGTGTTAGTAGACAAATCTCTGTTCCAGACACCTTCTTTTTGCCCAGTAGTCTCTTACATGAATATTCTGCTCTGGAGAGAGGCAAGAAAGGAGGACTGACAGAGAAATTCTGTTTTCCAGCAGACGGCAGAAAGAAGCAAATTGGGCCAAGATTATAGTTTTAGCAGCTCTTCATCATCAAGTATGTATGTTTCTCCTTTAATTGTTTAAAGGCTGTTTCCACTCTCAGCTAGATTCTTGTTTTAATTCTCTGATAACTGAAGGATGAGAATAGCTAGAGAGAGAGAAGGGCTTAACAGTAAGGCAAGAAAAAGAAAAGGTGAGAAACTTGTTCTCTTTTTCAGAAAAGAAAGACTGTCCAGGCTCCAAAATATGTGAAATTTAATTTAACATTACTGATTGATATTATATAAAAAGATATCATGAAGTTAGTTCCTCTGATTTCCTGGAAGAGGGGATGCAATAAATTTTGTACAATCTGGTTCAGCAAATGGCTTCCATCAGTGCAAAAGCTGTGCTCAGATCAACAATTGTTCATGATCAACATGCTGAGATGATAGCAAAGATTAGAGTTTGGTGAGTTTATTTGCTAGGAAATATGTTACCTGACTATCAGAAAGGCATGTGAGTATACTGGCTCAGTATTTTTATCTCACAGGAAGCAGAGTCCAGCTTTCTCTGAAGTGACTGCATGTATTATTTTTCTGTCTTGCTACAGGACCAATGATGAGGATCCTTAAGGTTCATTAGCAGGGAAATCTGTTTTCTCAGCATTATAGGAAGATATAGAGATTTCAGATGATTGGTTCAGTGCCAAGAGATGCCTGTCAGTTTTGTTGTTGACATTGGGAATTACTAGAGAAGCAAATATTTATTCTTTCAAGAATTCATTCCTTCTTTTGCATCCAAATATCACTGTGAGTAGCCAGACAAAGAAAAAACTGTCATTTACTCTAGCTGACTGGAAATTTGGTTTCCCTTTCCTGTTCTTCCCCCATAACATTTCTTCCTCTCATAAGCTTAATTCAGTTAAAAAACCAAACAGAAATAACCCACAAAACAAAACCCAAACCCACAAAACCAAACACCTTTCTGGAAATGAAGAGATATAACCCAAGGGTAGCAGAGCTGTTCTACAAAGTCCTAACTGCCCCCTCAGCTCCTCCTGGCACCATCTCTGCACATTCTGTATGTACTTTCTCTGTAAATATCTCTGCTCAGAGAGGAAAACAAAGAAATTCTTAATTATCTTTTATCCTCTCTGTTGAGTCCCGTTGGTAAGAACTGAGGTGCCCAGTGGGTTCCAGTATCAGGTGAAGCAATTGTGCTCACACTAACTGGGAAGAGAAAAGATGTAGGTAAGCAGGCCAGCTCCAAGACTCAGAACTCTGTGAAATCCTCCAGGACTGGTTACAGGGTGAACACAAGCAGAACTCAGGTAAGCATGAGGTAGTAGAGCTTTTTCTCAAGCATTATCCCACGTTTATAACTGCAAAAATTTTTTGTGTGGCTTCAGTTTCGAAACTGAAGTTTTCCTTGCTGTTGTTTCAATGTTTTTAAAATTATTTTTGACACACATGACACAACTGAACTTGTAATAATAACTTGCTCTGCTTGTCTTGCACTGATGTAAAAAGAATCACAGAATTATCTGAGCTGGAAGAGACCCATAAGGACCATCGAGCCCAACCCTTAAGTGAACAGTCCATGCAAGGATCAAACCCACAACCCTGGCATCATTAGCACCATGTGAGTTCATCTCAGGGTCATGTCATAAAAATATACACAGAGGATAGATTATCAGAAATACCTGCTGCTTCTGTGTGGAAATGGTGTTTCCCTTTGCAGGAGCTGTCTAGTTAATGCCTTTCATTTCAAGGCATTTCAACATTTGCTCGATAGGCCTGTTCCTCCATAAAATAATAATAATAATAATAATAATAATAATGGCAGAATCTTTCAAAGGCAAAATCTCTTCTTCATGTGAGATGGCACTCGGAGGCAGAGGGCTGAAGTCCCCAGCGTGGTGGTGTGGCAGAGCCCCTTAGCAGTGTCCCATGCAGCTGGGAGCTGGTTTCCTCAGCTGCCAGTCACAGGCCTGAGCTGCAGTGTCTCATTACTTCATTGCTGGGGTAACAAGTTGGAAAATGCTGCCTCCACTGCTTCACAGGCCTGGCTCGTGTCTGTGCACTGTCAGACTGCCACAGCCACTGTATCTGTTTGTTTTACCTCTCTGTTTGCTTTCTTCCCTGCAGGACCTGTAAATTTGATATGAAACTAGGAAGAAACAGAGCCCAAACTCTGCTGGAGAGAAATCCTGTTGAGTTGCTTTATTTTAACTTAAATCCTTGTGGGGGTGGGAGAAGAGGGAGGAAGTTGCTACAACAGTTCATGCTGTTCCATGTTCACATAGATTCCTGGCAGTCCTTTCTCCCGGCCTGGAGGTTCAAAAGGGTAATAGAAAAATCTGGAGAAATGCCAAGAAGACAGCAAGGGAAATCCTCACCACAGTGCATCAATGAAAAAAATTCTGTAATTTCCATATGATATAGTTTCTATATAGTACTGAGAGGCTACTTACCTGATCAGAACAGAGAAAGACCCTTTTTCTACCCATGAAGATGCAACAGTATAAGTAAGCTGTATTCTTTGATGTATTTCACTTATATAAAATATATTTGGAAGTAAAACTGTAGTCTAATATTAATAGATATTCAGATATCTATTCAGAATAGATAATTCAGTTTTAATTATTAGTAATTTGTATATCTCTTGAGAGCTCCCGGGAATAAGAGCGAAAAGGATGTAAACTTCAGGTTAATGAGAATTCAAGGGCTCACCAAAATACTGTTTATTTCCTATGGACTGTGTAGTGTTTTTAAAGAAAGATAATTCCTTTCACCCAATTCTGTCTGTTCTCAAACTTGAGCAAAATTAATTTATAAAATTCACTGTTTCTTTTTTATCATAGGAACATCATAGTATGGGAGTCCAGACATTACAGAAGGAGGACTTGGTGTTACAACTAAACTTTATTTTTTAATATCTAATAGTTAGGTTCAGACTGATTCCCTTTATAATCTTCCATCTCTCTGTTGTGCCATAAGGCCATTATATTCCTGCAAATGTGGCTACATGGCCAGCAACAGAGAGATGCTTAAGTTCCTCATCCCCTCTGAGCTCTGAGATGTTTTACTGCATATTTAATGTTATTTCTAATAAACAGGAACAAAAGTCCTAATTTTAATAGTGTTTGCATATTCAGAGAGAGTCTCTACATAATGAAGCCAAAGCGTGGATCTCCATGGATTTGATGTGCTTTAATTAGGCATTTCCTGAGCATCTCATCATGTTTCAGTACTGTAAACCCAAGGAGGCTGGAGTGTGAAAAGAGGCAACAAACTTGACAATGCTTTTACTGAGGGGGGTATCCTTGTGCAAGTTAGATCATCTGAATGTTCTGAAGGAACTTCAATATAAAATCCCTGTTTTAGAAGGATCATTTTGTTTTGCACACGTGCATGGCATTGTGCTGAATGAGAAATGGATGTGTCCTTTGAATACTTTTTACACACTTTGATCTGTTACTTTCAGCTGTGAGTTTCTGTCTTGAGGTACAGCACACACTCAAGTCAAAGAGCAAAGGTTGTCCAATGATCTTCAAGTACTAATTTATTGGTTAACCTTTTCCTTCCTGATCACATCTTTCTTGCACATTAAATAATATCTGGGGGGAGGGAGGGTTGTTTGTTTTGTTGTGATTTTGTTCATTTGTTTGTTTGTTTTTAAGACTGTTGTTGTTGGGTGTGGGGGTTTTTGTTTTTTTTTGTGTGTGTGTGTGTTTTTGCTTCTTGGGGTTTTTTTTTAGTTTTTATTATTCCTTCTCTTTAAATACAACAAATCTTGATGTACAGGCAGCAGCCAAGAGATTATTGCATCCTGTATAGTACCACTTGAAATGAATTAGACCTCAACTCTCAATTAACTCTGCTTAAATTGGCCAATTCATGTTCTCTGTAAAGGAACCAAAACGTTTTGTGTATGCTTCATGTAGGTCATTGTTTTCTTCTGCTTTGGCTATAGAATCAGCTAATGCAGACTGTCTCTGATCTCAAACTTCATTCAGTCTTAGCATAATTTAGCAATTTGTTGTCTAAGACACTGTAACTCGAATACTCCTCTTCCTACAAAGCGTTTTAAAGTACTTCACTGATCATTTTCTGCTCCTCATGCTAATCTCTGAGCTCCACTGAATTACTGCTGTTTGTACAGGAAAAAAAGAAATGAAAAGGAAAATTGTGTTCCCACAGCACTATATACAAAGAGAAATTGAAAAAGGAAACAATGGGTAGAAAAACTAGCATCAACACAAGTAAAGTCTGACTAGTAGAGAGTGTACTGAAAAAAACAAAAAACATCATACATAATCTCATTCCTTTAGAACTCTTTATTTTCAATTAACTTCCTGTAACAAGTTCCCGTAGCTCCTGAAGCACAAACTGATATCATGACATGTACTACATTTCAAGAAAAAGCAGAGGAAGTGGTATGAAATGCAGGATTAAATTGTAGCTGTTAACTGCATAAATTAACATGTATCATAATATGTAATTAATATGTATCCCCGAAGCAGAGAATGTTTGCAGCTACCAGCAGTGGTCTGGTTTGTAATGACTGTTCCAAGAAACAAATTAGATTGTGCTAAGGGTCTAGTGGCTGATTAATGGAGATTTCTCACATACTCGGTTTTCACCTGGCTACCAGGAAGGAGAGAAACATATTTCCATCACTCTGTGTTTAAACATAGAAATTTTTTGTTCTGATTCTGTTTCAATACACCTTTTCTCCATTATGAAGTCAGAATATAAAGTCTTGAAAGATTTTTTGTCTTTTGATCAACTGCAATCAAAACAGTCAGAACATGTAACAAGCATTTTCTTGGTGTTGCTGTTGTCAGCCTCTTCCTTCACATTTTTACCCATGTTATTCTTTGGAAATAATGCAGGAGCTGCTAGGGAACTTTGAGACTTATCCCGATTTTTAATACATATCTCATGTGGTGTTATAATAAAAAAAAAATCCTGATTTTCTTTCATGAAGACTTTTTTTTTTAATATTTTCAAGGCCTTTAACACATTCTTTATTATTTTGTTATTCCCAAAGAAAGAACTTATTTTCTCCAACTTCTGTAGGGAGGAGCTTTCAGTCTGTCTATTTTACTTAAAATCTATTTCTAATTCCAATCCTGAAACAGCATAAATTATACTTTAGTTTTCTTCATCTTCTGCCCAGACATTTTATATCTCTTTCTCCATATATTTAATTTCAATAATACAAGATTTCCTTAAAAACTACTAGGAAGGGTTGTTTCATTATTCTAGCTTCTTTGTAAAGTGGAGCCTTTTTATTTGAGGAAGCAAAATAATTGTCCATCTGACTTAAAGAAAATTCCCTGCATGTGAACAGGTCAGTGATTCATATTCTACAGGAGTCAAGGTGGAACCTATTAATGATCACAATGTCTCACTTCTGAGCCTGCTTGATGATGCTCTTCAGAAAGAGATGTCTCATGAAAAGAGAGATACTGTTCTTAAAAGGATCTGGGAAGCTCACTGTGACATTATTAAAATGCTCTATTTTTACATGAGGGTCAAGTTGGAACAGCTCCAGTGGTAAGGCTGTGGCAGTCATCCTACAATGAGCACAGTTGGGTAGGAAATGTCTCCTTGACTTCAATCCCATTAATAACCTCCCACATGAGGGAGGTTTGCCAAAGGGTCTGTAATAGATTCCTTTTAGTGTTATTTTCTGTTGCTCCTGTCATTAGCTTGTGAAACTTCAGATCACAAAGTCTTTTCAATACATCTCAGGTAACTGGCACGCAATTCCTTTTTTGCTTTGGATCTTGTTTGCTCTACTGATGGCAGTGTCTTTAAAAACAGTCATTTGTTTCTGCTCAAAAGAAATATTAGGCTGCATGAAATACTTGGTTCAAGGATTGTCATCTCTTGTAGATTCATGGGGTTTTGGGATCTAATGCTAAGGCTTTAAAACTCTCAATTATCACTGTAAATTGTTCATAACATTTAGCTTGATGATTCAGCAAAAGTCCAAATATGGGTGTCACAGAAGTTGTTAATAATTAATGCCTTTTAATACAAAAATATTAGAAATTGGTTTGAATTTATTAAAATCTGTCCCAACTTTAAAGCTCCTTTTAGGCAGCAATCTGATCCAATATGACCAAGAACATTCAGGTTCTTAACAGACCTAATTTCATGATAAAAAGCCCCCGCTAATAATAGTGTTCACCCATTAAATTGCCAAGTAGGAAATATTGCTAGGATGTTAAAATTTTTTAACACTGACTGATGTCACACACTTTTAGGACTTCAATTATTGGAACTCATTCTTATTTAACTTCTTCAATTAGGTTCTGCTGTCTCAGGAGATGGCAAAATGCTGGTATCAAAATATCACTCCATGGATTATCTCTGTCCATCACTCTTCCCTTGCATTACATTCCCTTCAATTAATCATTGTCTTTATTATCAAGTGTTTATTGACATTTATTTCCACCCCTTTATATCAAGACTGACTACGTTACATCTCTATTACTGGAAGAATTTTGTTCATGTTTCTGTGTTCTTTTAACCACATCATTTTAAAGTGCCCAGCTTTGAATCACTTTACATCTTCTTCATAACACCCAAGGCTCTGCTCCTTTGAATCTCGTCTATAATGTCTGCTCTCCCACCTTTTAGGTTGTCTTCTCCTCCTCTGCAGAAGTTACGACACCCTCCTTTTGTGGCTCTTTCCAGTCTCTTCTGACCCCTCCCATCCACTCCACTGTTCATATCATCCCATTAATTCAAATATCCTTCCTCTACAGTCCCCACCTCCTTCCATGTGCCATCCTTCTTCCAGTCTGATAATCTCATCACACCTTGGATCCTACTCTCCAAACCAAAGCTTCTTGGTCTGTGTAATTCCTAGGCCCTTTCTCCTGCTTGTTGCTGATTTCTTCCTCCTTTTTAAAATTCTCACAGATGCTGCTGCCACCCAAACTCCAGTATTGATGTCTTACTTCCTTTGCTGGCCACATCTACTTTCAAACCCACAAGGCTTCTGCTCTAAAACAGGCTTCAAAATGAAAAGTCTCAGTCTCCTGCCCAAATCATCCCAGAGGAGTAGGACACATTTTCCTAAATGGATTGCAGATTACCATCTCTATCACCCTTCAAAGTGAAGGTGAGAGGCAAGGAAAGAGAGATTGCCTGTCCTAAAATGACTGTTTAAATGATTTCTGCAGTTACTGAGTTAGTACAGCTTAAAAGAATAATTCACATGAAAACCAAACCAGAGCTTTGCCTCACATTCACTCCCTTATTTAGAATTGTAGGTCTGATAAGAGTACCTAATAGCCAGTCAGAGTTCCTGGTGTAAATACCATTCTAAGAATACAGAAAAAAAAATTGTAACAACATGAGAATGACACCTATTTGTGGAGGTTGTCCCACAGGGAAAACCTGCTGCATGGACCTTCAACAGCATCCTCTCACCATCTCCTTGCTGATCTCCACTGCATTTCAGGAGTGCAGGCAGACTGTTCCCTACTAGAGGTACCAGCAGAGCATGCTGATGGCTGTAGCAAGTATTGTAGGACAGATTTGTGACTGCAAATCATTCATACCTTTTCCTGTTATACGTAAGATATGCAAGATGGAATATCTTACCTTTATACTGTTGTCTATTGAAATTGTTGACTGACTCCAGATTTTTTTTCTTTTTTCCCTAAGCTGAGCTTTTAAAAATGTAACTTTTTTTCCCAGTATTCCTGCTCACCTTGTACAAAGTGATGGTTTACTAACTGATTTATTTACCAATTAGATTCTTCTATTATTTTGTGCCTTTTTTTTTTTCCATTTTTTAATTTACTGTAACCTAGGGCATGGCTGTCAGAATGTCTCTGCTGCTGGGTGTCATCTTTGGTCTGGGTTCATTTCCATCACTGTACCTGTTCTCCACTCTAAATTCATCTCAAATGTCAGGTTTTGTCACACCACCATCCTAAACTGACAATACCTTGAAACTGGTGATTCTTGCACTATGAAGAAGCAAGGGGAAAATGTCCAACTTTGGAAAGATCTTTCTGTGTATTCTCTTGTAACCTCTTTCTCAGACAGACTTTTGAATAGTCTAAATTCAACTAAATTATTGAAATTCAACTGAATAGTGTCAACCAAAAGAATTTTCTTCCATTTTAACTGTATAACTGCATTTTCTTCTCTTTTTCTGTATAAACTCCCTTTATACACACACTAAATACAAAACACTGTGCTTTTTATTCAGTGTTTGTATAAAGAGAGTTTCTAAAAAGTTTATCATAAGTGGATTTCTTTTTGAGGTAACAGATTAACAGGATTATTTCATAATCTGAAATTCATTTTATATACCAGCACTTCCTGCTATGTTTATATGTGTCATGGTATTTTTTTTTTAAATCCTCTATCTTGATTTTAATACTTACTATCAAATATCCCTGAAGACAGGATGACAATTATATATACATTTGTATTTTGGAATTTCTTTAAGGAGTTATTTAATATATGTGTCTTAATGTGTTTGTTCAAGATATGTCAGAGTAAAATAAGAGGGAAAATTGTTTCTTGACTTGGTTTTGATGATTATCTTTTGTGTGGTCTCACCTGCTTTTCAAAAAAAGGTGATTCTTTTCTAAATTATAAATGTTTGTGATTTGAGTGTCCAGAGCCTTAGGCAGCAAAATGCTTCTGGATTCAGCAGAACAGTTTTGCAGCAGAAATATTTTCCATAAATCCCTTTGTTGTAAAGATGTAAAGAAGTTCTTTCTTCCTGTTCTCTCTGTCCTTGATTGTGTTTTTACTTTTACTCCAGAGTAGACAGTTACCTCCATAGACAGATAACAAGCATGCAAGTAAGAGGGTTTTATGACCTTGAAATCTGCTACAGCTATGATTATAGGAGTGTTAAAAATCAGTTATCATTTGTATTTGGAGGATATTCTTACTAGATAAAAGTTGTTAGATGTTGGTCAGTAATCATCATCCCAATATTTTCCTTTATATCTTGCAAATACCAGTTGTAACAGCAGATTACTGGTTTAGACACTACTTTTACCATCCTGCAACCTTTGTAAGGGTTCATCAGTGGTGGGGTTTGACCTTTTAATATCCGATGACTGATGGAGATAGTGCGGGGATTGGCTATAAGGGACTTCAAAAATGAAAACAAGGGCTTATGTTTGTAACACAAAATGAATGGAAACCAGTGAGCAGGTGACAAAGACAAAGCAAAGGGTTTACAGAAACCATCCCTTGAGCAATGTTTTCTGGAGAAATATTGATTATGTGAGATTGCCTGTGCCAAGACCAAAGGCAAAGGATTGCAGATATTGATATACGATGAAACTTTCGGCAAGAACTCTGTCTGTGAAGGCAAGATAGGAAAGCTGGTTCTGAAGTGTCCAGCAGAACATGAGAATCTGGAGCAGTCAGAAGTGTCACACACAGCTGAGTGACAGACAGGGGGTCTTGGCCACAGAAAGCAGACAGTGGAAAGGTTTTGTGGAAGAGGAGTAGTGGTAGAAGAGTTTTGAGTTACTGTGGGATTGTGGTCTGAGACTTGGAAGGAAGACCTGAGATGTAAAGCAGAGTAATAATAATGTGCAGCACCAAATGTTGGTGTATCTGGGTTCCAATTGTTTGGTTTGCAGCTCTGCAGCAGGTGCCCTCTGGGCTCTTTGATAAGGGATTGAACCTTCCTGTGCCTTTGTTTCCCCATCTGCCAATGAGTGATAAAAATCTAGTTCACAGGTGTATTGTGTGGCTTGGTTAATGAATATTTTGAAGGGTTGTTTTGCAGTCATCAGATGGCACAACTATAGCAATGCTAAAGCTATTAGTTAGCAATCACCACTGAAACCACAAAATCAGAAAAGGCCTTGGTTTCTGCAGCTCCATGTACTTAATAAATATTACGTTGTGATACATATCAAAAATGCTGGGAACAGAAGAAAAAAAAATGAGCTAAAAAAACTCCAAAAAAGATAAAGTGTAACTTATTTTTAGTTCATTATCCACATCATGATGATAGCAAATCTAGAGTAAAGAGAATGCTTTAAAAAATTACCTAGAATAATTAGGTATGCAAAAAGCTGTGTCACTTATGAATAGCAAAACATCCTGACAAAAAGAGCTCTGAAATCCACACATATAGAACCTAATGGTGTGTTCCAGCTGAAGGAGAATGCTGACTGCAGCAGGAATTAGGTAGAACTAATAATATGGAATGAAAAATAAATGCTCATGAAAGTATGCAAAAATACATAAATAGACTATGTTTCTAAAAAAATTAAGGAGAATGGGGGGAAAACAACCAGCAGTGCCGAGGTCACAAGTCCTGCTCACATTCTGGATTGATTGATTATTATGAATTTTAAATATTTTAGGTGTTGATAGAATGTCCATCCCCATCAATCATTTTAAAGTGTTTATTGTGAAGTACACAGACACAGAGAAATGTATTTGGACCCTGAGTTGCTAAGATTTTTTTTCATGCTTTTCTTTCGTACCATCCTTGATCTGATTTATTTCCTCTAGCATCTTTTCTCCCAATTCTAAATCCTTATTTCCAGTAATTTATAGTGCAATATAATTATGAAAAGAATTCTTAAGATTGATGTTATGTATTATTGGTTGTGGCTGTTTAACAAATCACCCTGTTCTATTTGGATTTATTGTTGTGTACGGAGTTTTGTGAGGAGTAAATTTCCTCCTTCATGTTGGCTGCTCGTAACCTGTATTTCAAACATGCTCCCATATGACTTACTCCAGACTTTAAAAAGTACAAAGCAAGTTTTCTGTTAACTCATTACTGAGATAATTCATGTTCCATTCCTTTGACAAAGCATTTGGAGGAGGCAGATCTGAAATAGGGTGAAACTGAATGTTTTGGTGCCAAAGCAGGAGAAGAAGGTGACAGAACCAGGGTTTCTTAAGCATGACCAGGAACCTCTCCAACAGCAGCCTAAGGAATGATCCACTTCCAGAGAGTGGGTTATAAGCAGAGGCCTATAATTTGACAGCTTCATTTGACACCTATTAATTAATTAATTAAATTAATTTTTTTAAATGCAAAGCAGATTCCTTTCTTTCTATTGCCATCCACTCAATTTAATCCTTCCCTAAATTCAACTACAGCTGTCCCAAGGAGTTCCTTTTTTTCCCCCTCTTATGTTGAACCAGATATTTAATATTTTTCCTAACTTTTCTTTACAGGCCCTGCCAGTGTCCACAAAACCGAAAATATTATTCCGCAAAATTAATGTAAGATTATAAAATAATTTTCTTTGTTTAACAAATTTCCCATATTTGCTAGGAAATCAAGCAGAACTTTGTTGTGAGAGACAGGCTGGAATCTCTTCCAGCCCTCAGATGAGCAACTGGAAATGAAAGCATGGCTTGACATCAGCCTGCTGGCACCTTGTTTCAGCTAATGAAACAACAGTAAAACTCAAGGTAAACTGTGTCTGCCAAAGCTACCTGAGGTTCATAAGAGTAATTAAGTTAAAAACCCAGAAGAATATTTAAAATATGCAAAACATCTATTGATCTTGAGCATCTGGTGACTTGTCAGTAACCACAGACACTAAACCAGCCTGCTTTAACGTGCTGTTAATTTTCAGTCTTTGATTAGATAGATTATTTTTGGTATGTATCCATAAAACTACAAGGATCTTCCCTGCCATTCTTTATATTCCTTTTAATAAATGACCTCGGTTTTGTATGCCAGCAGGGAGGTTTGCAACACTGAATGTTCCTGTCAATTGAAAATTGATCTTTTCCACAGGATGTTCCAAAAGATTAAGCAGGTATCTTTAGGCATGAGACCCAGGTCACCTCCATCCTGTAAGTACCATGTGTAGTTTTATTTTTGGTTTGGTTGTTTTTCTGTTTTGTTTTTTTTGTTTGTTTTTTTTTTTTGGATCTGCAACTTCAGCCAAGAACAGTGCCTTTGAGATGACAGGATTTTACCTCTTCTACTAACTTTAAAACAAAAATGAAACTCATCAAGTAGATAGATACATGAAAAAAGAAATAGTCTCAGTAGAATATGGCTCAGTGGAATAGTCTCAGATGGATAATGACTACACTTGCATCAAGTGGAAGAGGAAAAATACCTTTCTCTATAGAGATGTTTCATAGTATATTGATCCTTGTGAGATTATTTTTTTTCTCTACCTCAAAACCTACTGCCAAACCACCGACCTTTTTGTTTCAAATAACATATATAGTTTGCGTTTTGATGGACTAGAATCATAGGGCCAGGTCATGCTCTGTTAAATTCCATCAATGGCAGCAGAGTAGAACTTGGAATAATGTCAGCTGAAATATCTTGCTGTCAAACTACCATTTCCAAGTATGAATAAACTGTACAGTAAAAAACCCCACCAAATCCTCAAAGGCATCCTGGGAAAAAAAGTTGACAACAACCACAAACCGAAAACAAACCCAGCCAAACAAAACCACCAAACAAACAAAAACCAAAGAAATAACAACAACAAAAAACCCAGCCAAAAACCAACCAAACAAAAAGTAATAGAAAATCTTATATGCAATGTGGTTATCTGGAAATTGTTGTAGTTGCAGATTGCATTACAATTTACACGTGGATACAGATTCATCGAAAGGTACCTAAGCTCATGAGACCTCAGAACAATTTTAGGCCATTTTAAGATATTTTGCTCGTGAAACACCACAATACTTCTAAATGTCTGTCTCTAGTGAGACATCCAGAGGAGATCTCTCTTTTCAGCTGACTTGCTTTCTGAGCAGAGCACGTTCAGGTGGTGCAGACTGAAATTCTGGGTCCTGGGAATGGCTGCACTTAGCTCTGCAGAGCAAAACCACTGGGCTTTGCAAATTCCCAAGTCAGCCCTGGATCAGGAGAGTCTGAAGGGCAGCAGCTGCCCAGGCACAGGCAGGAAGCACCATCAGTCACATCCACAATCCTCTTTGCAAATGTCCATGCAAATCTGACAGCTGCATCCCACTCTGTCTGTGTAATGTGTGTGTAATCTATCATTTAACACTCTAAACCCTGGCAATGGCTGTGCCCATCATGTTGGTTTTGCTTTAGAAATGCAGGATCTAGTCTGGAACTGCTGCAAGGTAGACATTAAAGATGTGATGGAAGCACTGCTTCAATCTTCTCTGGACTCATTCAATTTTATTAGTTTGATATTGATATATATTAGATGAGTTACTTATTAATTACATCACGTGAAGTTCTGTAGTTTGTTTACTCTTATGGAGGGACTCATTTTCTTAAACATTTGCACTTCTTGACCATTTTTAATTCAAAGCAGCTGTATTAATTCCTTCTACAGCAGTTCTCAGTGCTGCAATTACAGCATTAACATCGAGCTTTTCAGACTTGATAACAGATTCTAATTTTATCCCATCTGGTTTATTGTGAGGATATTTTTTGTGCCTGGAGGTGACTTTTCCTTAATCATTTCTTCTGTACAGGATTGCTAGTAGGAGCTTAAAAGGCTTTCTTTGCTGCAAAGACCAACTGCTGGTTTCTTCTCCACCAGGACAATGTACCAGCAGTTCTCTGGATAAATTGTCTAGAAGGCAATCATTTGGAAGCTCTTGCCAAGCTAGAGAGGTTATTAGCTTTTGATCTCTTTTCTTAAATAATATTACTGTAAAATTGCCCAAGTGCACTGGCATTAGATCTCTACTGGGTTTTCTTCCTGAGAGGAAAAGCTACGGAAAGCTCCTTTTTTCATTTACCAAAATAAAAATTCTTCAAAACAAAAGACTCATATATTCACATGAAACTCCCACTGTAGGTATTGGAGTGGGGGTGGGCGAGTGTGAACGTGTGAAAGAACAAATGGGTCCAGCTGCCAAGTGGGGGTGAACAGGAAAGGAAGGAATGTTAAAGAAAAACAAAACAAAACAAAATAAAAAGAAAACCACAACAACAAAAAAGCAAAGAGAAAACCCACAAAAAGCTAACATAATTTCCCTTCATCGCTAATTTTTAAAAATTCTTTTGAGACTTGCTTTTTATCTGCACTTGTGTTGGCAATGGCGTGTCTAACAGTGCCATAATGAGATGTTCAAAAAAGATGGAGTGGTTTAGCTCAGGTTTAGGCTCCTAATGTGCCCAGGCAGCCACCTAAACAATGATAAAAGATAGGAATTCTGTGCTGGTTGTTTTGTGTTTTTTTTAAACCACATTCTCTAAGTGGTTTTTTTTGTCTCACTTGTGCCCACTCTGAATTTAGAGTTTCTGGGAGCTACCATACAGTCTTCAGCTATCTTTGTGAATGAACTTGTAGGGTCTATGACCTTTGTAGGATGTTACCCATCCATTATACTAGATGATACCTTAGGGATATGATACCTAGGCAATGGGGTCCAGTCTGTAGCTGCATATATATTCCTCAACTGCAGATAGATTTTCAGCCATTTTTTTTCAATATTAACAAATTGGCGAATAGCTTTACGGCTGGTTATTC
>WAAE01020107.1:0-18047 GCA_013400495.1 Nicator chloris
AACATAATTTGCACATTTTACACTTTTTTCCCTATAACTCTACATATTAAGTAGTTGAAGACATTGGATTTCCCCCTTCCATTTGATATTTCTTACCTGTGAGAAAAGAACCCCACTCTTGAAAATTTTTAAAGTTTAATAAGGGATAATAAGGGACAAATCAATAAAGCAAAAGTAACAGTGCTGGGTGCTTGGTGATGGCCAGAGGCACACCGGCTAACCATAGCAACTCTTCTTATATACTTTTTCCATTGCATTGGTCAAATACATATTCATAAAGATTATACATATTCAGACATTTTTTTGAACTCATTTACATCTTCCGGGAATTCTTTAGATTGGTTCGACCCCTGACCTGCCTTTTTAGAGTACGTGCAATAATTGTGGATGTGGTTTTGAGGGTTGTGTGTCTCTTCCTCACAACAGACCCCTGTTCAGTGGTTTCAGCAGGCAACAGTTATTGATAGTCGAAGTGTCAGTAGCAGGGGTCCTCATCACATCGTTCCTCAAATTTTATCTGACCATGCAGACGGTTTTAGCTATTTCTGTTATTGTAAGTTAACCACAAGTACTTTAAATCAACATCAGCTATTTCACAAATATATTTGAGTTATTTTCATTATTGTCAGTTAGTTACAAAAATAAAAGCATTAGTTATTATTTCACAACTACAGGTACTTCTGCAAAAGTTAATGTTATAATGCACAACACATAGCATCCACTTTAATATTTGCGAAAGCCAAAACTATAATATGTGTTTATCACACTGTCCACAAACTAAAATATCATCCATAAATGACGTTCTGAGGATATGAGCTACACAGGGGCCAGGGCATTGGCCACAAAAAGCTGACAAATTATACTATATCAAAAGCAGTTAAAAGTGATTACAAACTGTATTATATCAAAATCGTTGTGATTAATAATAATTTGCAAAAGCCAATACATAATAGCGAAAGCCAACAACTACATAGCTATTTATAACATTACCTACTGATACTCAAGTGCCTAAATGTCTCAGTTTGAGACAAGTTTAGGAGGAAATGTCCTGAAAGGAACGTCTCCTCTGAAGAGGGCAGGTTTTGGCAGTCCTTCTTGTAGTGGGTTCACCGCTGGCCAAATGCCAGTACATTCACGAAAATCATCTACTCATCTTCCTCTGCTATATTTGGAACAGAGGAGGGGGAAAAAAAAGTTAAATTAAAGCACATGGGGTTGAGATAAGGATTAGAAGAAAATGCTTTAGGGTCAAAACAGGCTCAAAATTTTAAACTATATAAAGAAAACTTTATTAACAGAACTAAAATAAGAATAAGAACTAAAGAAACCTTTAGAACACTTTTCTCCCTCCAGCCCCTCTTTCCTTCTCACTGACAACGTAAAGAGACAAAACCTGTGATTATCAGTCAGTTTACCACTTCTAAAAAAGAATCTTTCTTCAGTTCATTTAAGGATAGGAGTCTCTTTTGCCATGCCACAAGAAACAGTTTCCTCGTGGTTTTAAGTTCACAGTTAAACAGTCCGCCTGGGAAAAATTTGTTTGCTTTGTGCAGGTCCTTCCCATCGACTTAGTGTTTTTCCCACAACTGCTCTTGAGGGCCATTTTGGCTAATGGGGTATAATTTTAAGGATAACCTGTTCTACTATAGAAGCAAAAGTTCTCTTCTATCTCTGAAAGTAAAAATTCTCTTCTTCTATTTCTGAAAGCAAAGGTTCTCTCTCTCTGTTCAAATCAGATCACAGCTTCTTTCAAAATCTATATTTTCTAGTTCTCTTCTGAGCTGCGGATGAATGCTGCATACCCCCATGTGCTTTATAAATTACAGGGAAATAGTCTGGTGTATTATAATCTCACCTTGGCTTGCAAAAGGTTTTCAGCTCTGAAACCAGAGCCTCTCCAGTCCTCCTTTCTTCTGGACTTCGTCCCCTCCTTCTTCACTGACCTTGGTGTCGCCTTGTTGTTTTCTTCACGTGCCTTCACCTTTCCTTTTCTCTGACTCGGGAGAAGATTGGCATCTGTAGGTTTTATCTGTTCTCAAGTGGAATTTGACAGCACTGAAAGGGTTAATCTCATCCGGGCCCTGCATCAGGGAATTGCGTGTTCTGCCTCTTGCTGCTGGTCATGTGGTCTTCCCCAGCACTGCACAAGCCATGCCAGCCGCTGTTTTCTGTCCTTTTGTCTGCAGTGCAGCAGATTAGAAGCAGACAGGCACGCAAAGTCTCTCGCTGGCTGAGCTAAGATGGCGGCGGCCGCTCCAGCCGCATGGCTGTTTTCCGGCCCCGGCTACTCTCAATTCCAGCTGCGGGGCCACTTCCTGCACAGACTGCAGAGCTGCTCACTGGTCTCAGCTGCACGGTGCCCCATGGTGCCAGGACAGTCCCCGTCAGGGTGACTCGGCAGCTTGCGGCTGGAAAGGGGCCTGGCCTGGAGCCCAGCAGAGCTGGCCCAGCCTGATGACTTTGGACAGAGCTCAGCAGCAGCAGGATTGCAGCAGCAGGATTTTAGCAGCTGCACCACGGCCTGGGCTTCCCCTCCTCCTGCTCGGCAGCTGGGCCGCGCAGGCCTGGCCCGGCCTTACTAGGAAGGGGGGCAGGAAGAGGGCCTCCACTCTTTTGCAGAAAGCTGGAAATAAGAGAGAACTTTTTGCAGTTTCTCCTTTCTTAAATATGGTATTCATAGAGACAGTTCTAGCTTCTCTAATTGGTTAATTGGTGTATCAGTTCTCAAAGCTAGCCAGCTATTGGTTTTGCCAGGCACGGAGGAAGCTGTAATGTTCTTTACAGAGAGAATTACTTCCATGCCTGATGGTTTTTTCCCTTAACTAAAACCAAGCTATTTCAAACCACCACACCCCCCACCACTGATACGAAAGGAATTTCTTGGAGGAAAGTGAAAAAAACCGTTTATTTAACACACACACAGAGTGCACGCAGGCACAGGAAAAAACGAATAATGTTAAATATTAAAACCTCTCTGCGGAGAAAGCTGGTGGATTTAGAGTTCTTTCTATAGATGTGGCTTGGCTCCTCCGGAGGTCCGGAGCCTGAATGCAGCATCCCAGGGTCTCCCCACCAGCTCCCGGCAATGGTCTGTTTTCAGACCAGAGCAAAGCTGAACAGTTCCAGAAGAAGCCACAGAAGTCAACAGAGAAGTTGTATGCAGTCCCAGGAAAGCTTCTTGCCTCAGCTAACAAAAAAGAAGCTAGCTAAAAGCAAAGGTATACTCCCTCTTCATGCTGCACAGCACAGCAGAGGGTGTGTGTTTGAACACAGACCACCACAAGAATTCCCCCAGCTTCCCCCCCTCTCTCAGACCCAGCTGAAAATTACAGGACCCATTCCTAGGCATAAAGTAGACAATAGGGAATACAGTACCATAAAGTCACCCCAAGATACTGAATAACCAATTGATGTCCCCAGATCCTGGAGGGAGATCTGGTCTGTAGGAGAAGGGAATACTGGTGACCTTGCCCCTGATAAGTAACAGCTGTGTTAATTACCCAATACAGCCTCGCCCCTGATGAGTCACAGCTATATCCAATAAAGATAAGTGTGATTAAAGGGAGTGGATTAGCTGGTAAGGGGAGGATTACGAAGGAGGAGGAGCCTTGAGGAAGAGTGCTGGAGAAGAATCATGAAGAAGGGTCCTGGGGAGGGAGAATCACTACTGTGAGCTTAGTCTGGGTCTGCAGTTAGAGCATGTTGTTGGAACTTGCAGTCATAGTCTAGCTAGGTAAAAGCCTGCATTCAGAGTCTGTAAACTAATATATGCAGTCATAGTTTAGCAGGAAATAACCAGCAGTCAGAGGCTGCAAGGGAAACCTATAGTAGGAGCTTGCTGCAGCCAGAGTCAGTGAATAGTTGGAGTCAGGATGGCTAAGCTGTAAAGAGGAATAAACCAGGACCCTTTTCATGCTGTGATAAACAAGAAGTCTGTGTCTTGGCTCATTTCTACCCTCTAACAAGAGGGCTGTTGCAACATGGTCCAGGCAAATTTGCTCTAGCTTTTCCTCTAGGCATTTGAGTTACCACCCTTCTGCCTAATTCATAGTGCTCTTAGCTTTGGGGAAACGCAGCTTGTTGTTCAGGAGAATTTAATTGACTTTTTGTGTGGCAGGAGACTGTTCCATAGCAATTCCTCCAAGCTGCCCTTGTGGCAGCAGAGCTCTGGTGTACTCCTCTAAGCTGCCTTAAATGTTGGGTAGGCTTAGTGTGAAGTCAGCGTGCTCCTTGCCTAGTGGTATTAACATGGAGTAATTGTTCTCATTTGCTTTTTGCAGGCCCGCCAAGCAGCCCCGTGTGTGCTCTTCTTTGATGAGCTGGACTCCATTGCCAAGGCCCGAGGTGGGAATATCGGTGATGGTGGTGGTGCTGCAGATCGTGTCATCAACCAGATTCTGACCGAGATGGATGGCATGTCCACCAAGAAAAATGTCTTCATCATTGGTGCCACCAACAGGCCAGACATCATTGACCCAGCCATCCTGCGCCCCGGCCGCCTGGATCAGCTCATCTACATCCCCCTGCCCGACGAGAAGTCCCGGGTTGCAATCCTTAAGGCCAATCTGAGGAAATCACCAGTTGCCAAGGTAGGATCTGTGCTTTGACTGTGTCTGGCTTTGGTTTGCTGTAAGCTGCACATCCTCCTCACAGGCTGGGGATAGAGCAGAGGGCTGGTGACTGCTCCATGCAATCCAGAGCTGGGAAACCTTCAGTCCCTGAAGGATGGAAGTGAAGAAGTAGGGGGAGGCTTAAACTCTGAGAGTAGGTATTAATGAAGGTAGGTGTTGGTGTGTAAGCACAGCAGGTCTTTGTCACATGGTGGAGTTCTGCCCACAGTGTGGGAACAGGAAAGCCTGTTATGGCAAGATGGAAAACATTCTTGTACTCTGAAAGAAAAGTAAATGTAGAAAACAGGTGGGGAATGGCAACTGAAGAGGAACTACTGAAGTTAATTGTTGCTGAACTGAATTGTTGCAAGAGTTCCTTGCATAGGGAGCAGGCAATAATGAAACTGATAGTTAATCAGAGAAAAGCAGATGTCAAGTGAGAGCTCAAGCTATTTTATGCCAAGCTTACCTTTTTAAGTGCTGTTGGGAAGGAAAGCTTCAAAGGAGGTTGCAGTACTACTCTCTCAGTTGAAGGGAAGGAGCAGAAGGTTGGTTGTCTTGGTCTGCCTGTGTCATTCCTATTTCTAGTCTGACAGTATTTCATTTGACTCTGTAGTGGTTTCACATTTGCCAATTTCTGTTTCCTAAATTAGTGTAGTGGTTTGAGTGTCTCCTACATTTATTTACTCTTTCTGCTGTGAGATAAGATTAGGAGAAAAGTAAAGCAGGCTCAAAACTTAAAAGGGGATAAAGACAGGTTTACTAACAAAACTACAAGAAGAAAAAAAAGTATTAATAAGAATCAGAATAAAACCTTCAAAACACTTTCCTCTCCCCTAACAGCTTCTTTTCCCTTCTCACAGACAGCATATAGAGACAGAACTCTTGGTCAATTTACCACCTATAAAATAGTCTTTCATCAGTTCATTTAGAGAGAGGTCTCTTTTCATCTGCCATGGAATTTCCCCACAAGAATAGAAGAGTTCTCTTGTGGGATTTAATTCTCACAAAAACAGCTGCCTGGTAATCTGCTTTTGTGAAGTCCTTTCCATATCACGCAGCTTTTCCCGCAGCTGCTATGGGTCATGGACATTCCTAGGGTATCATTTTAAAGATGAACAGTTCTAAAAGCAAAATATTTTCTTCATCTCTAGGAACAGAGATATTTTTTTCGTTTTAGGGACAGATCTTCATCTCATCTCTCTCTCTGTTCAAGCTTCTCATAGAATCACAGCTACTTCAGTATTTATTTAGTCCATCACAAATACCTTTTGCTCAAATCTACAATCTGAACAATCTTATAATCTCCCCAATGCATATTTTTCCAGAATTTAAAGGGATTTTCTAGTATATCACAGTCCATTACCATGGCTCACAAAAGCCTTTCAGCCTAAAATCAAGGCATCTTCTCATCTCTTCCATCTAAGAGGTAACTCTTCCTTCACTGGCTTTATCATCTTCATATTGTCTCTCTACGTTATCTCCACTCTGTCTTTTCTCTCACTCAGAGAGGGTTAGTGCTTTGCAAGTTTCATCTGTCAGGGAAAGAGTTAACAGTCTCCCAGGTCTACAGAGGGCATGATGGGTCTTTTCCTCTGGGCAGTGGCCGAGAGGTGGTAAATTCAGGCCACGCTGGGGCTGTGCCAGGATCTCGGGGGCCCCAGCTGCAGCTGTTGGATCTCTCGCGCGGCTGGGCCCCTCCCCCTCTGCCGGATAACTTGGTAGTGGCAGCCAGAGGTGTTTACGCTGAAGAATTCTTTAGAAAACCGCGCTGGGGGGGCGGGGGAAGGGCAACTAGGATCTCACAGTAGCCTGCCTGCTGCTGAAACTTTCCCCCCCCTTCTTCTGCACAGTAGCTGCTGGGGGAGGGGGGCTTGGCCGGGCCCTGCCGGGCCTCGGCTTTAGCGGCAGATGTTAGCAGCCGCTCGGGCCGGCCTCGGTCGGGGGCAGGGCATACTCTCCTCCCCTCCCCCTGCCCGGGAGCCCCCGGACCCGCTCTGGCCGGGACTGCTGTAGTGGCCAGGCCGCTCCAGGCCCGGGGCCACGCGGTGGAGTGGGGCCAGCCTCGCCGCCCTGTTACCTCTTTCCAAAGCCGGAAGAAAGAGATTTTCCCGGGAGTTCTCTGATTTTAACCCTGTGTGTTCCCAGAGACGTGTCATCTTTCTAATGGCTGTACCAGTTGTCAATATTCAAACCTAGTCACTGATTGGTTTTGCTATAGCTTTCTTGAAAAAATCACTTCCTTGCCAAACTACCACATCCCACCCCTTGCATCTGGGAACGTACATTCAAAAATCATTATCAAAATTACATTCAACATACAACTCTTATCTACTTAAAACAATAAAACCACTAAATTAAACAGGAGGAGAAATTTCTTATACTGCTTTTCACCATAATTCTACTAACATATTGACTAATGCTGAGACCAGAGTAAATCATATCCTAAATCCACAAGGCAACCTGCCTCTTCTTGAGGGTAAACAATGTAGAGGCATTTTTCCCCTTTACTCCACCTGGAGTACTGTGTCCAGCTCTGGGGCCCCCAGCATAGGAAGGACATGGACCTGTTGGAGCGAGTCCAGAGGAGGCCATGAAAATACTCAGGGGGCTGGAGCTCCCCTGCTATGAAGACAGGCTGAGAGACCTAAGGCTGTTCAGCCTGGAGAAGAGAAGGATCTGGGGAGACTTCATTGCAGCCTTCCAATACCTAAAGGGGGCTTACAGGAAAGATGGGGAGGGATTCTTTGTCAGGGTGTTTAGTGATGGGACAAGGGTAAATGGCTTCAAACTGAAAGAGGGCAGGATTAGATGGGATACTGGGAAGAAATTTTTTACTGTGAGGGTGGTGAGGCCCTGGCACAGGTTGCCCAGAGAAGTTGTGGATGCCCCATCCCTGGAAGTGTTTAAGGCCAGACTGGATAGGGCTCTGAGCAGCCTGGTCTAGTGGAAGGTGTCCCTGCCCATGGCAGGAGGGTTGGAACTAGATGACCTTTGAGGTCACTTCCAACCCAAACCATTCTGTGATTTACAGCTGCTTCCCAGGGTCTTGCTGGGTGTGTGGGGAGTATGGTCTGCCTTTATATGTGGTTAACTTTTCCCAAAACCAAGAACCTTAACAGCTCGTCTTTTCAAAGTTGGCACAGCACCTTTATACCATGAGATCTAAAGACACTTTTTTGTCACCTGAGGATGTAAGGTATAAAAGACAGACCTCTCTTGCGGGATGTTTTTTGTTTGTTTTGTTGTTGTTGTCTTTGTTGTCTTGTTTGGGGTTTTTTTCCACTAGGATGTTGACCTGGATTTCCTAGCTAAGATGACCAATGGCTTTTCGGGGGCTGACCTGACAGAAATTTGCCAGCGTGCCTGCAAACTGGCCATCCGTGAATCCATCGAGAGTGAGATCAGGCGAGAACGTGAGAGGCAGACCAACCCTTCTGCCATGGTGAGTGGGATACTCTGAGCTTTCCCCACTTATGACCACAGGCAGCCCATCTCTGCCTGCGGGTGAAGCAGGATGCATTCCTCTTCATAATCCTCGGTTGGGGATGAATGGGGTCTCAGCAGAGAGCCCTCCTGGGATACCTCACTGTCAGCATTGCTCAGAAGGCCAGCCCCTGCTGCAGCCCTGACTTAGTCTGGCACAGTGTCTCGCTCCAGCTTTGGTGGGTGTTGGAGCCTCCTGATCTAGTGGGAGGCTATGGGTGGCTGCTGGGCAACAGAGCTTGGGCACGCAGCTCACCTGGTCCCTCTGTCCTGCTGCAGGAAGTGGAGGAGGACGACCCGGTTCCCGAGATCCGCAGGGATCACTTTGAGGAGGCCATGCGCTTTGCTCGCCGCTCTGTCAGTGACAATGACATCAGGAAATACGAGATGTTTGCACAGACCCTACAGCAGAGCCGTGGCTTTGGCAGCTTCAGGTAAACGTGAGAAGGGCAGTGTGGCTCAGTTAGCCCAAGAAGAGAGCATTGAAGCAGCTTTCTGCTGGATTCTGGGTAACAAATTCCCTCTTCCACTGCATTTTCCCATTTTCCCCAGCATGTACAGCAGCAAGCTGTGTGTGGCAGGTGTAGGCTGTGCTGCAGGTTGGTTGTAGCTGCTCTGTTAGTACTCCTGAAGTCCAACAACCCTTTTTCCTTTAACACAAGTGTCTTGGTTTAAGACAATTTAAGGGGGACACTAAAATGAGTTACCTCCCCTTATAGCTTTAAATAATCCTTTTCTACCAATA
This sequence comes from Nicator chloris, assembly GCA_013400495.1. NCBI lineage: Eukaryota > Metazoa > Chordata > Aves > Passeriformes > Pycnonotidae > Nicator > Nicator chloris. The sequence continues at coordinate 8,842 of WAAE01020107.1, forward strand.
AGGAGAGACAAACACGAGTAGATATAAGTGAAAAAATAAAAGTTTACTAAAAAAAACAAAACAGCAACAGGCAAAAAATAACAGTGATAATCATTAGTTACAAAGTTGCTAGAGTCCCCAGGAAGAAAGAGAAACTCAAAATGGCGGAGTAAACCCCCTTGAAGATGGCGCCCTCCACAGACGACCACGTGTGGGGAAACAAAGGCAAAACGGTTTAATCTCCACCCATAAATGCAGAGGGAGTCCCCCTAATTGTCCCGTGGAACAATGACAAAATGGCAGAGTCCTCTTTCTGGGCCATGCATTTGAGAGAGAGAACAAAGGAATCCATGTGGTAAACAAGCCTCCACAGTTCCAAAGCTCCCTCCCCCTTCCCCCAAAAACAAACAACCAGAGCAGGGGAAAACAAAACCTGGGAAAACTATTTCTGTCCAAAAAGAGTCAATGCTGCCAAGGAGTTGACACAGGTTCTCATGGTGGCTCAGCAGGCTTTCTCTCTCTCTCTGCCTCTTCCTCGGCCGGCTGGATCCAGCCACTGTTGGCACTGCAGCCTCCAAGCCACTGGTGTTGGTGCTGCTGTCTTGGGTCCCTGTTCTGATTGATGAGGGAGAAAAAAACCTGACTTCTGAGCACCAAAGAGCAGTGGCCTTACCCCGACTGGCAAAATTCACTCTGAAACAGTTTTTGATTGTGAAATGCAGCTTCTCATGTTGCTACTGTTGCTAGTAGAGGCAAGAGAGAGCTCTGCCTTCATGCCTCGACCTCAAAAAGCCCAGGCATCCCCCAGCCCTGCAGTTCCATTTCTGGCTGCAGGGTCTTAAAGAGACAGTAACAATCTTTGGGCACAGATAGATATGGAATACAATAATGTTTTGGGGTACCCAGGACAAGTGATAGCCAGAAGTCGTATAAGCCTTTTGCATGATCTGCTGTAAGGTTTCATCCCTTTGCTCCTGCCCATCCTACTTGTCACTGGGGTTTGGCACGGAGGGAGGGGATGGTGCTGAGCTCCAAGGAGGCTTTTGAACAGCATCTTTTCTCTCCTGTCCTGCACGGCTGCATGCAGGTTCCCGTCAGGCAACCAGGGCGGTGCCGGTCCGAGCCAAGGCACAGGAGGTGGCAGTGGGGGCAACGTGTACAGCGAAGACAATGACGATGATCTCTACGGTTAACTCTCAGCTTGGTGGACCAGCTCCACATCAGGCCACACTGTACAGCAAAAAAATCCAATGTTCAGTGGACTCTTAGCTTCTTCATTCTTCGGCCAGAACAGTGTAGCTGCATACCAGACTTTGTACAGGGAATATTTTCTGCAAACACAAATCCAGATTGGTGTTCAGTTGGGAGGCAGACAGTGAATTAACAAGGAGGGGAACTGACTTAATTTCTGAGAAATTTCTGTTCTAGTTTATGTGGCAGAATCAGCAGCTTTAGTAAAAAATACAATGCTAGCCTGTATTAAAAAAATCCCACAAAAATGATAAAAAATAATAAAAATCCCACAACACTCCTTTGTGTGTGCCTGGTACAGTGTAGTTTGTGCTGTCCCTGTAAACTCCATGTCTCCTGTGCTATCTGAGCACTCCTCAGTCTGGTGGAGCCTATCTGTATGCATGCTTCCCTGGTATGTTCAAGGTTGTTTTTTGTTGTTGTGTCTCTTAGCCCAAGTTAACTGAAGAAATTGGTTTGGCAGTCTGTCTCTTCCCTGCTTCAATTTGGCAGGAAGCGCCAACTAAGAGAGCCTGGTAGCAGGTATCTCTTGCTTTGCTGATGTTAGCCCTGAGCTGTCGGGTCTCCTGCTGCTTTGGCTTCTCTGCAGCAAAGGATTTCAGTAATCCTGGTTCTATCTGCCCTGCCAGAAGGTTGGTACAAGGGGGCTCTTGGGCTCTCTCTGAAGTTTGTGGTGCAGCATGACCCTACTATTAGAAAAGGGGGTGCTGCAGCACTGTTCATCAGGCTTTGTGGAGAGATTTTCCCCCTTCCCCTGCAATATTTCATTCATACTTCTGGGGTTCTAATGACAGGCATGGCTCTCTATTTCCAGCCTGCCTCTTTTTTTGCCTCATACTCTGTTCTCATCTTTCCTTTATAGTTACAGGTTGCTGCCTTGCTCCTTGGTTTATTTTCCCTCCTCTGAACTGTACTGCTGTACTTCAGTGTTTTATATGAGAGAAGCCCTGGGTCTGGTCTCATCATGCACGCAGGAGCAGTGTGGCATGCTGGATATGACCCAGCTGTGAACTGAAGGGGAGAGCCTGTTTGAGACAATGGCCATAAGATGCACAGAGCGGTCATGTGCTATTGACTTGGAGAGGGTGCAGGAACTGAGGATTTCTGCAAAGTTTAAATGTTGATTGTGTGGCAGAAGGGTGCCCTAGGCTTTTGAGGCTGAGCCACATTGAAGAGGGCAACCTCCCCTGTGGCAGGAGTTATGTGGGGCCTGAGCAATGTGAGTTTCAGCCCCAAAACTTGGCAGACCTAGGAGGACTTCATCAACCTGGCTAGATTTAAGGGGAGAGATGCAAGTCTTGTCTCAAAATGGTAGAAGGATGGCACTATCCATGAGAGGGGGACTAGTGCATAGCAATGGGGAAAAAGACCACCTGCTGTGGTAGAACATGTAAGCCCCTGGGAAGTGGGGGTAGCCCCTTCTCAGGTCCTCTGTCCTGCTTAAGAGCTGTCTGCCCACCAGCACCACTTTTGCCCTGTCCTTATGCTACCTCTGTTCTGCTTTGCAGAGAAAATGCTGGCCATCGTCTATGGCAGCAGGGTTAAGGATGGCCTGTCCCTCTCAGGCTGGCACTTCCCTTTCTGGGGATAACTGGCACCTGAAAACCTTTTACTCCAGGGCTGATTCCCTGCATGTACTTTTCTCTGCTGCTCTGTGCTCCTCCAAGCAGGGTGGATGCAGGTACTGGCTTTGCTTTCATTGTGTCCTACCTGTTTATCAGTGCAAGCCCAAGAGAGGCAGCTCCAGCCAGGGAGGGAACCAGCCACCTGGGAAGGTTCTCCATCCCTGCTGGGAGCTCTCTAGGACTCTTCCAGAAGCCTTCCTCAGCTCTGGTATTGGATGAATTTCTTCCTGCCACTTTGGGGATGTGACCATTCAGCAAGCACCCAGCAGATCTAACCTGGCATCTCTGCTGTGGAGGCTGGGACAAACAGTGTATAGGACAGTAGGGTGTATGTGTCCCAGCTCCCCAAAGCCTTTCCTGCTACCTCTCATAATTGCAAATGCTAATTAAATCCATCACAAGGGATGGAAACCCTCATCTTTTTTCCCTGCCACCTCTGGGACATGGTTCCATGGTTCCTCATGGGGACAGTACCCACAGTGGCACTGAGAGCATCTGCCCTGCACTGGAGCTGTGTAAAACTGCTGTGGGGCTGAGGGTGTCCCCCAAATCAACACCTGCATCTATCAGGGAGCTTGGCTAGGGTCTCCCTCATCCCCATGTATCTCCACCACCAGCAGCCCCAAGGACTGTATTTGGCCCCAGTCCGTGCTGTTTTCCAGGGGCCACCCCTTCAGCAGAGACCCCTGGGAGCTGCATGGGCAAGAGCTTTCCCACAGCATACTCCTTCCCTGCCCAGGATCTTGCTGGGGAGACTGGGCAACCCCAAAGGTGCTGGCAGGAGGAAGATGCTGTCAGCTGGAGCTTGTCCTGAATGGAGCAAGAGTAGTGAGGTGAGCAGCTGAGGGAGGCCCTTTCCTCACTGCAGTGGTCGGCATCTTCTCGTGCCCCCTGGGGTTCTCCATGTGGCTCCAGAGCTACATCCCCATGTCCTTGTGTCTCTTGTCCATCCCCTGCCCCCAGCCTTACAGCCAGGCTCCACAGAGGGCCATGTGTAGCCTAGCCATGGTGTATGCAGAATGGAGGATTGCATCCCCCTGCCCCAGCCAAGGCATTGGCATTAGAGGTTGGTCCCTGACCCAAGAGATTGGGGCCCTGCAGCACCCCAAGTCTCTGGGCTTAGCAGGGCGCTCCTGCCAGCAGAGGGCAGTGAGCCATGTCCCCCATTTGGGGTTTGGCAGCCTCTGCCCAGGCCCCTTCTAAGCACAATGCTCATGGGATTTTGTTCAAACCATCTGCCCTTACGGCTGCTCTTGCTTGGTGCCTTATGAGCAAACATTTTTCCAGTTATCATTGGGGAATGTCCCTGGGTACAACATGTGCTGCCTCTTATCCAGCCCTAGGGCCACCTTTTCTTTTCCAAGAGGTGAGCACCAGCATTTCTCCAGCCCTCTCAGGCAGTCTGCCAGCAAGGAGCCCCCTTCACTGTCCCAGCTTCACCACCCCACCATTCATAGATTCTCCTCAGCTGGCCCCCACTCCTGCTGTGCGTGTCAGCCGCATACTGGGAGCCCCAAAGGGATGCAGAACTCCCATGAGGTTGCCCTGGAACCAGTGAGAGACAAGCTCCTTCCCTGGCCCTGCTGCCTGCACCCAGGCCAGGGCAAGCACAGCCCCAGCATTTCCCATCACAACACACCCCAAGGAGGTACACTTTTTACTTTATTTTTTCTCTCAATACTGACATTAAAAATACACAAAAAACCCCCCACCCTACTATAAATGATTCATGTCTCATTAAAACTGAGAAAAACAAAGCAGCTTGTATCTGTGCACTGACTTGTCTTCTCCCTCCAGGTTTCTCTGTGTGAAACTCCACCAGGACCAGTGGAGTGAACCAGTGACATACCCTTGCCTTTCAAACCAGGCGATAAATTAAACAGTGCCTAATGAAGTCTCTTTACCCTGTGCCAGAGCTGTGGCAGCAGCCAGCCTCGCTGCCCTGTACAATGCAATATACAGCTGTACACCTAGCCCCTGATGGACACTCCATGCTTGCCCTTCCTCCCCTGTCCAAAAGGACCCTCTGTTTCAAGTCAGTGATTCCTCCTTTAAAAAAAAAAGGACTTCTGGCAGAGGTTTTCTGTGGTGCTGTAGTGGAAGAATACAAAGGTCAGTCAAATGTGCCTCCCACTTTGTAGGAGCCCTTCTCAGGAAGAAGGCTCAGGGCAGAGTGGGCCAAGAAAGGTAAGAACTATAAAAATTCTTCCAATGGAAATACAAAGGTTTTTAAATAAATGCTGCATTTAAAAACAAGGCCAGATTGCCTTGTGAGAAACAACCTCTCACTTTAAAATTTTAGAAGGTTTATTAAACCTTAACAAAATATAACAAAGGAATGAATAAGGAAAAAGGATAGTGCCACTGGGAGTTTGTGACCAGCAGCCACATGCTCATGTACAAAATAGCTACTCTGCCTTTTATACCCCTGGGGGTTGCATCAGGCAACCCTGGCCCCTCCCAAAGTCTGTCAGACAACTCTTTTTTGCCATTTATTGGTGGAGGCTACTTTCTTGCAACTTGATTGGAGGTCAGGTGTTGTAAGGTCATGCCCCCCTAGCAACAAGCTTTTCCCATTCTCAACTGCCCCATGCAAGGGGCACATGTACACACCTTCTCTCCACGTGTCGCGGACAACCCAGGCTGTCCGGTGGCAACAATACAGAGGAGGGGAAAAGGGGACTATGGGGAGAACAGAGGACATCTAAACAACAAACCACAATAACATAACCATACATCAATAAAACTTCTTTTAACATACACACATCCCCTAATTGCGAGAGCCAATATTACCTATCTATAACAGCCTCATGCGCCTCCCAGTTCCACCTTAACACCTGGAAATGCCTCCTGAGTTGTTCCTGTAGAAAAATATATACATGCATTTCTCTTCCTAGTAAAATCCTTAAGGTTGAATACAAACCCTATTGAAAAACCACAGCTCTGCTCACATTTGGCTCTGCTTTTGGACCCATGCTTGTGGTATGTATGTACATATACTCGCACACATGCACACACAGAGTGCACCACTCCAGGAACCCCAAAACAGGCAGAGAAAAAAACCTTATGGAGTTTATCCAATGAGCTCTCTATATATGTGTATAATTGAAAAAATCCAAAAACACAGCAATGCAAACTCAACACATCTGAACAAGAAAGCTCCACCCTGGGCTTTACCTCTTCCTCCTGCTGGCTGGGGCTCTGCAGGAAACAAGTGCAGGCAGATGCTGCCCAGCTGCCCTCAGACATTGGGAACAGCCCCAGCCCTGTGAAGAGGCAGGAGGCTGGCCAGGGCCATCCCCAAGTGCTTTGCACTCCATCGTTTGGCACAGCTGAGGCTCAGCTGTGGGCTTGGCACAGGAGAATGGAGCATGGTTGGACCTGGTACAGTGGTCCCAGGTTAGAAACAGCCCAGCTCTAGGGTGGGACCACTGTGGGCAGGAATAATTGATTTGTCCTAAGTGCATGGGACAGTCTCCTCAGCACCAAAGTACAGCTGGGACCCCAAACAGTAGCAAGCATCAGAGGGGAAGATAAAACTTACAGTGGAGATGTGGGATCCTGTGGAGTCTTATTTACACTGCTGAACCCCAACAAGTCCAGGCACTGAAGCTGGGATTCCTCTGCAGGCCATGGTGAAGACCATGGTGAAGCAGGCTGTCCCCCTGCAGCCCATGGAGATCCACGGGGATGCAGAGATCCACTTCCAGCCTGTGGAGAAGACCCACACCGGAACAGGTGGATGCCTGAGAGGAGGCCATGACCCTGTGGGAGACCTGTGGAGAGAGGGGCCCCTGCTAGAGCAGCCTGTCCTTGAAGGACTGCACCCGGTGGAAGAGTGACCCATTGTAGCGGGTTGACCTCGGCTGGGTGCCAGGTGCCCACTAAGCCTCTCTATCACTGCCTTTCCCAATAGGACAGGGGAGAATAATAAGATGGAGAACTGTCGCTGTTGTATTAGAGGCAGCTGAACAACAACACAGACTCCCAACTTCTTGGAGGGCTTATAGCACCGTTTATTAGAGAAACACACCTTTTTATAGACTGTTACGATACAGCTGGACATGATTGGTCCTCAGTCAACAACCCTCACCATCATTGGTTAATTAGAAACAACACTCCTTGTGCAAGTAAACAACACGTACAAACAGCAGGTACAAAGATTATTTTGAATTCCTTCACTGAGTTATCTCCTCAAGCAGTGCCTGGGAAAGCTACCCAACTTTGTCACAGGCCTTGTTGCTCTGACCAAGCTGTCAGCATCCACAAGTCCCCCTTTTTGTTTTAAAGCAAAAGCAGCATTTGTGATCTATTGCAATGTATCCTTCAGGAGTGGAGCTTCTGCCTAAACCCCAGTCAGCCTCACCTGTGGAAATGCTGCTTGGGAAGAATTCAGGCAAAGCAATCAAGCTCACACAACCACACACGCCACAGGCTAGCTCAGCAAGGAGAGGCAAGAAGGCCTTTGCACTAGATAGTTCCAGCAGAATTTATTCCAGGTGCTGAAGGAGGATCCACAGCAAGAGGGTGAGACCATGTGATCTGCTGGGTTAAATAGGGGTCTGAGGGCACATGGGCGGTACAGAGGGCAGGGCAGGGGGTCAGTGACCCATAGGGGAGATGGAAGTAGACACCCAGGATATCACAACCAATAGGGAAGTGGGGGAGGGGGAACCCAGGACCACCAAGGGCATGGGGAGAAGGGAGGCTGGGACAGAGCATGCTGTGCAAGGCACCATGGGAGAGTCTTCTCTTTCAGCCAGGACAGAGGGCTCTATGGTCCATCTTTCCAGGGTAGAACTCTGGGAAATTCCCTGAGGGGGTGGAGGCATTCCACACTCATCCTCTGCAGGGCCCTTTGCAGAAAGGAGAACAAACACAGCACAAGGGGTCCCCTTAGTAATTCACCAGTTACTAAACAGAACCTCAATCAGACACTGACTTAGAGTGGTCAGGGATTTTCTCCAGCAAATGCCATCGAATTCTTCACAATCACGTCCATGCATCAACATCAAGTTTTGCTGTTCATTCTTGCAAGGAGTCAGTTACTAATTCTAACACAGTAACAAAACATGGTTAGTCTGCTCAAGGAACTGGCAGTCTAACTTGTCAGCACTCACTACTCCAGAAACAGAAGATAGAATGCTCATTCTCTACTTGTAGAAGGACCGTCCAACTCATGATCGGCATCCTGATCATCATTCGAAGGTCACCTGTTGGCCCCATTCTGCTTTCGGTGTTGCAAGTCAGGGCGAACGCACCTTGCAGGTATCCACCGTACCCCAGTATCTGTGGAAACGCATGCATACCCACGCCCCCAAGCGATAAGCTCACATGGGCCTTCCCACTTATTAGTGGTTAGATCCCATACCCAGACTTTCACTCGAGGCAGGTGCGTCTCACCTGAAGACTGCAACGAAAGAAAGTGATTCAAAATTACAGGATTGTTTGAATTTTGTGGCGCTGTAAGGTGATTAATTGTATATAAAGCTTTTTCCAATTGACTGTGCGGGATTTCTCCAGGCATTCCCCTTTTTTATTTTTCCAGAACACGCTTTAGAGTGCCATGAGCGCGTTCAACCATAGCTCGACCAATTGGAGAATGTGGAATACCAAATTTAAAGTGTCAATAGACATGTGCACATATTTAAGTCATCCAAATTTGGCAATATGAGTGACATCCGTTTGCCAAAGCTGCAAGGCTTTTAGGCCTCTGGGGTTTACCCCCGCTGGTAGGGGTGCAGCAAGTCCATGACAGTCAGGGCAAGAACTGACAACGTCACGAGCCTCAGTTGGCATTAGCTGAAACTGCTTCTGCAGCGTATGTGCACACTTTGATGGAAAAATTGTATGATGCCTTGGCTTGCGCAATTTTGTCAGGCTGAGGCGCTACCCACGCAGGGTTAGCTAACCTGTCAGCCCTGGGATTACCTTCTGTTATGAAACCTGGTAAATTGGTGTGACTCCGAATGTGCAGGATGTAATATGGATGGACTTGGGTCTGAAGTGCACACCACAAAGTTTTCAATACCTGAAACAAGGCTGCATTATTGACTTCTTTCAGAAGTGAACAATCCAAATGTTGGGTTATGTCTGCTACATAAGCAGAATCAGTGACTAAACTCAGAGGTACCTGAGGAAATCACTGGAATACCATGGCAACAGCCCTCAATTCAACTAACTGGGCCGAGCCTGACTCGTGGCCTTACAGCACCTGCCAGTCAGATTCATCCTTCCAAGTAACAATGGCTTTCCCTGTTTTTCCTGAGCCATCAGTGAAGATGGTGAGTCCTTGCACTGGCACCCGACTATTTTTTTTTTCCTTCCTGCAAAGACAAGTTGGTTGATTTT
>WAAE01020109.1:0-14455 GCA_013400495.1 Nicator chloris
ACACAGGATTTTCCTTACTCACTATGTTTTCTCATGTTTTGAGGAAAAAAACAGAGAGGCTCTTCACACATGGTGTGCTCAAAGCACCTATTCTGACCTAGAAAATTCCTTGCCCTGTCTGTCTTCAAGAGATTTCCATACCTGAAGAGACAAAAAAGAATGCAACAGGGGGAAAGAACAGCAATAGATATTTTACAGGTCAGCTTAACTGACTGCAATCAAAACACGAATTTATACAGCCTCTAGGAGCATTGTCCAGTTGGATAAGACAGGTTTCAAACAAGCTCCTAATGGTTACCCAGGTGTAATGGTCCTAAGCAGAAAGGAGAATATGACCAGATTAAAAAGAAATTAGGAGAGATGGAGAAGAGTAGTGAAAGAAGGGATATTTAAGTAAGATAAATGTGATGAGTCATAAAAGCAATGACACTGATACAACAAGGGATGTGAAGATGGTGACTGAAATACAAAAGGGAATAACACACTCTGCAAATCAGCAGGTCTGATGACAAGTTTTTATACTTGAAATTATCCAACATGTACTGTGAAGGTCAAAGAATTTATTTTTCCCATGTAGCTATTGCCCACAGTCAAGCCTATATAATTAAAGATTTGTGCTGGCAAGAACAGATTGTTAGTACAAAGGAAGGGGGTATTTGCTTCTGCTACCTCCTCTGTGCCACAAAGAAGCTCTGGCAGGATCCACTGTCACTGTACAGTCACTGTACAGCACAGCAGATAATTTCTGCAATGCTAAAGAGTCAAACTCAATCTCTGCACGAGGAATCTCTCTTATACTCGATAGGTTGAACAAAATACAGTGCGGTGGTCAAGTAAGTAGAAAAAATCTGATACTGAACTAAATGAGAGAGCTATAAGTCAAGAAAAACTTCTGGAAATACTGGAGAATATTATAGCTGGACATTAAATTGGAGTAAGGATGCACTTTAAATCAGACAATTCTTTGAACATTCAGGTTTGTAAGAATTTTGCATTGATTTGAAGGCCACTTGTGAATGGGTGCTACAGACACTTACAGAATACCGCAGGAAAATGATCTGGCCACACAGCTGGACCACTGCAGCTGCCAGCCTTGCTCCTCCTGCCTTCAGTGTCTGTATGTCCTTTCACAAATATACAACACCATGTTTGTTTCTTTCCTTGTCAATTATTCCGCTCATGGTTATATGCATCTTGGTCAAAAATAGCATCTCCTGGTGCTACAGCAAATGAGCATGTAGGAATTTTAAAGAGGTCAAAAATGGAATGTGGTCAAGGTTGTTTTCTCTGTCCTATGTTTAACTTTCAAAAGGATCACCATGGGAAACAAATGACTATGCAGAAGAGATTTCCAGATCTCACTGAAAGAGCTGGTGAGATTGAACAGGACCTTATACGGACATACACAGACACCGGTAATATTCATTATACCATCTGGTATACTTTATAGCAGCAAGCATTTGAAATAGCTAAGAGTTAGGGAGTACATAAGAGGAAAAAAAAAAAAGACTTTTCAATCATTTTAGTCAATCTCTTTCTTTTAAACCTTTGAAAGTGTCAATTGCATTGCCAGTTCATAGGGGGAAAACAGTACAAAATAGAATTCAATTATTCTAGGGGAATTATTCTACTGGTCTTTCAGTACAAATAAGAGGCTAGCACAAAACAGTGAAAAGGGTATTTTTATCTATAGAAGGTAAAAATTAGTTATTTTTATACTTCATAAACATCACTTCCTCAAACTTAGGGCACTGCTAGCTAGTAAGCAGCTATTTACAAACCATTTCACAGTACTTTCTGGTAATAAACTCCTGACTGGTCTTTCCAGGGCTGTTAAAGATAGGGCAACTAGGAAATCCCATGATCTAAGAGCATAAAGGTCAATAGCTGGGAGTGAAACACAGTAGAAATATGCCAGAGGCTACAGTGGTCGACTCATTATAGAGCCGCAGCTTTAACCTTTCAGTTCCCTCTCCCCAGCAGTTTACAGCAAGCATGGCCTTTGTCCACAACAGCTTCCCTGAAACCTCAGTATTCCCACTCTCCCACGACATTATCACAGTAGATAGGATATAGCTACTAATAACGATGTTGTGGAATTTATGAAAGTGTGGCATTTTTTGTTGTAGCGTAGGCTATGCCCAACTGTTTTAATTCAGTGCTAATACAGTTCTCAGTAATCTTTTCTATGGACAATAAGGAAACACCAAGACCACTGCGGACATCTGCCGCCAAACACCCATTAAAGAACACCAATGCAATACCCATGTATTTTTTAATCGTGTATACAGATTGTCTTCATAAAACTGCTTTGGTTTGTTTTCTAAGATCTAACACTGCAGCCCTCTCTTCCCTTTGGGCAGTTCTATATACTTTTATATATTTTAAAGATCTAGCCAAAATGTATAACTGAAACCTCCATCAGCCCGGTTCTGTAAACCTTTTCCAAGTAAAGTGTTCCTGAGAATCTGCAGAACTAAGCAGCTCTGCAGCAGGGTGTGTATTCAGACCATCAATCATTTTACTGCAGATTTTCATGTCAGTGGCCATTGCAAAAACACCTATTTTTTGTTAATCAAGCTTCTAAGACATTGAGAACTAACAATAATGTTTCTGTAGAGACATATGAGATGCAAATAATAAATGCTATGAAATAAGAGAAAATTATTAACATCACTATTTTTGGATCTTGAGATCATCCTTTTACTCTCCCAGCTGTTTTCAATATTGTATCAATTGGTTACTCCTGTCATGTCTTCATCTGAAGAGACTTTAGGAAACACAAATTGTCCCAAGAGCTTCTGGACTTATCCAGTGTTTGAATCATATGAAGGACAATTGAACATGGACTGACTAATGCTAATACATTATTTTTCTACAACAACTGCTGAGCTATTCATTATTTTACACAAATTAATGAATGTTTACATGATCTAATGTCATGTAAGCACCTTTTGTCCACAGTGAAGAAGAATCATGTTTATTAAAAATTCCAGAAATCTGAAATTCATGTCCAGTTTTATCTTGAGAAAATATCAAAACCTTGCAATTTGATCCAGTGGTTCTATAGTATTTTAATGATAAATCTACCTTTTACATTGATCTTGGAATAGATTCTATTTCGTTTCCAAAGAACAAAAATTTTACTTTAGTAAAACAAAAATAAAAGTGTCACATATCAAGAATCACATCATGGCTACTGAGTTGTGGTTAGTTATACAGTCGTAGACTGAGTTATCTGCAAAAGTTGCATTCATAAAAGCAACTAATATAAAAAGACTTAAAATTATTTTGTGAAGGCAATATTTTATGGAGAGTGAATACAAATAGATGAGTCTACATGTAAGACTTCTATCTCTGTGTGTGGCAAAATTATAAGAACAACAGTAATGAGAGTTCAAAACACAAAGAAGAGAGAGGATCCTTGGTTGTGATTTAATACTAGAAATAATATCTCAAATTTATATAGCACAGCAAAGGCTTCCCAGCTGTTTTATGAACCAAGACATCTGTGAATGTGTTAAACTGTCCAAAGATGGTTCGTTTATGCTGTTAATATAGCAATGCTCTGCTTATCTTCTCAACAGCAAGTGGAAATCCCACCTGAAGAGTTATCTCAAAACAGAGAGAAAGCTGCACTAAATGCTGATTTGACAATCAAGTAAATTATTTGATTGACACAACCTTTTTTTGAAAAATAACAATTAATATTGTCAGAAAGTTTCTGAAAGTCACTGCTTGGCCTTTTTATGCTGAATGAGTGTGAGGGCACAAAACTGGGTGACTAAAAGGGTATTCAAAAGCTGTGTTAAAACTGTCAGGAAGTAAGAAGCAGGGAAAGACACAAAGACCAAGAAGCTATCGGGTAGCATTTGTAAATTGCGCATGTAAAGCATCATTGATTGATTCCAGTGAGGGGCTAGTTCCTGGCAGTGGGATCACAAAGAAGAAGATTATCAAAATCATTTAAAGTCTGTGAATGGAACTAGACTGAAGCTGAAGCAGTGGGACAGTCTTGAAGGAAACAGCAGCCTCTGTGTGCTCTGAGGAAAGATAGAACATCAGCAGCATCCCAAACACTTGTGGGACATCATTGCATGGCTGGGCATCCAGAGAAGGATGCTCAGAAGAAATATGAGCAGTGGAATTGGCAATTAGAGGTACAAATACTGTAAAAAGAAGAGGCAAAGGCAGCAACAAGGTGACATGGCCACTCCTCAGGAATGATCATTTTATGATCTAATAACCATATCTCTAGGTTTTTCTTTTCATACTGTTACCTATTCATGCATAATGTAAAGTAACAGACATTTGATCCATGTTAGAACTACCTCCCCTACTAATTTTGTACTGAGGGATGACTCCTGTTCCATTGCTCACACAGAAGAGGCAGCATGATCTGTCTTCCATACCAATTGGGGATGCCTTGAAGACTGGCATTACTGCAACACCCCAATGGAATGGGTTGAAATGCAAAATTTTTCCTCTCACCACTTCTGAAATGAAAATGTAAACATGTAAATTCTTTGTAGATGCCAGAGCTTAGAAACTGGATGTCTTATTAAAAGGAAGGCGGAAAAAAAAAAAAAAAAAAAAAAGAAATTTTAAAAAATCAAACAACATCCAACAAAAAACCCAGAAGTTGCTGTTGACATCAGCTAATTGCCATGTGGAAGGAGCTGAGGGGGAACAGCTCCAGCAGGTGCTTTCTGCACATGTTGCCAAGAATGACTTTTGCACACTTATCAAATACATGTGCAAGGATATATGTAGGCTGTAGGATGCAGTAAATGATGTGGCTGGAAGCTTAGGAGTAGTGCTCAAGTGTTTAGGTAAGATGTATTTAGCTTTTCTATGATGAGCTCTTTTGAGTAAAATCTCACTTGGAATGGAGTTTAAGGGCTAGATTGCCAATGGTTAAGCATGAATTAGTGCTTAGTAGTACTTTTTGGAGTCCTCCTAGTTTCTGAATGTCCTGTTCTCTGATGAGAACTGACTACCTTTCCAAACCCCTTGATCTCATCATTTTATTCTGCCTTATCTTTCTGTTCACACCCCCTTTCTCTTTCTTCCCATCTCCATGCCTTTTTTGTCTCCAAACAAAACCCTATCTCTTTGAGCTGTATAAAGGTACAAAAAAAGGGTTGTGGTATTAATATGACATCTCAAAATGTCACTATTTTATCTGTTTAATCCCCTCCTACCCAAATCCTCTCTCTGTCTTGTCTATTCAACTGGAAGTCCTCTAAGATGGGAAGTTCTTGTATCTTGTCTGACACAGGTAGTATCATTCTCAACTGAAATTCCTTGGCACCATTGTAAATGCTAATGTTAATAAATCTTTATTGTGGACTTCCCTGAGTATAAATACAAATAACAACATAACACCAATCAAATCTTTTAGTGAAAAAGTTTCTCATACTCTCTCCTTTTTCCCCTCCTACTCATTACTTTTAAGTATTCTATCAAAAATAGCCAATTAAGGGTTTTTTCTTCAAGTACTGTAGATTTTGGAGATGCAACTTTTGCAGGCATTTCTTTAATTTTTTTTCTATATATCTTTATGCTGGTTTTGTCTGCCTTTGCGTATGCTTTCTCAGATGGAAGCTGCTGTCGTGTGCATTTCAAAGCACTTGACAGAGTCCTGGAGAATTCACACACAGCTATGCTAAACAATACATCCTCATCAGTGACAGACAGCAGAATAATAAATCTAAGAGATGCCAGAGGAGAGTCACTGGCACTAGGGAATGATCCAAGCCCTGTCTAAGGATTTCCAGCCTTCTGAGTTTTCAGGCAATGCACCTAGAAGGTGCCACGGTGAATTTATCAGTCGCATCACTGATTCACTGTCTCCATCAGCGGACCAAGACTCTGCCAGAGCGTTGCCAAGCAACATTTTCTTGGGCTAAACACAAATGTAGGTGCCACAAAAGCTTAATGATTGACTGAAGTCCATTTTCTTTACACTGAGAATCTTGCCTTCAGTTACCATGCAGGTCCACATAGCCCTAAAACTTTGCTGCTTGAAGCTCTGCATGGGATGTGTGGGAATTCAGATCCTTGGCTGCAGTGAGCTGTAACTCTGCTCTAGTGGTGTGAACAAAAGGCCCTTACTCAGCCATTCTGCTTTTGTAAGAACATTGAACTCAAATTATGTTTTTGATGCTGCTGCCCTTTGCAAACCATACAAGCAGCAAAAGATCATCTCTAGGCTTTTGGCTCACATGGTGGATATAAGATTGTAAAGAGATCCATCATTGCAGAGTCTCAACCTATGTCACAGAGCAGCAATACTAAATAAGTGTTTGCATTCATTTGTTTATTTCCAGCTGTCTTGATAAATACCAGCTCTTTCCCAATGCTATTCCTTAGCACCATTTTGAAAATACCATGAATGAAAAAGTCTCTTTTTTGGAAGTGAGAGGCTAATAAAAGAATCAGCTTTTACATACCTTTTTATTACAGAGAGCTTAGGCAATATGATTTATTTTAGTGAGGTTGCTCTTGGAAGTGTTTTGGTTTTTAATGTTACTGCTTGGTTGTCCATTTTATCCAAATTATTCACAAGGGTGTTTTGTTTAAAAATGCACAAAGGTATCTTATTAAATAATGTCACAAACATGAAGTTCATTATTATGCAAATGCCATCCTCAGAACAGATTTGTTAATTGCAACTCATTTGCATAATTAATGAACTCTCAAATGAATAATGCCTTTGCAGATTTGTGCAGCATTGTTTTAAAATAAATTATAAAATACATGTCAAATGAAGAGTGCTTCTTAGATTCCCACAGCATTGTTTGAAAATTAATTACCAAATGCTTGTCAAATTAAAATAAGTTTATAGTTTTTACAATTTTTTTTTAAATTAATCACAAAATAAAATGTCACCATAGTAAAGCCAACAACTTGTTCTATTTTTTTAAAAAGAAATGTGTAGAAATATATTTAAACTTCAGTTACATTGTTTGTTATACTGGTCTTGAATTTTAGTCATTTTGTCATAGTGTTATGATTTAACAAAGTCGGTAGCTGTTGGTATGTTAATGTTTTAGTAAATTGAGATTAATTTAGTTATATTGTGCTGGATCTCTAATGGTACTAATGATTAATGATAGTGCATGTAAAGATTTTGTGTGGGCAAGGTCATGATATATTAGTAACAAAAAAGCCTGGACTTCCAAGAACTGTACATTCACTCTTGTTTTTATAAAAGGTTAGGTATCTCCAAAAGTCATTTGGTATCTGAATATTTTCTAAACAGTGTCTTGGACCAGAACTCTCATTTCTTGCCATTTTAACTTATATTTCCTTTTTTATTTTTTTTGGTTTTTTTTGTTTTCATGGAGAAAAACAACTAAAAGTTCAGGAAGCTAAAAATTTTCCTGCATTCATAACCACACAGTCTAAATTAAGTCAGATCCATCCCAGGACTTCAATGCTACTTCTTTATATCCCTTAACTTGTCTTATACTTTAAAACCTGAATTATGAATTATGTTCTATTCTGAGAAACAAAACCTTAGGCAGATTGTCTACTTTCTGTAGATTAATATTCACTGATGCTATAGCAAGAAAAACCCTTGGTGTCCTGAGCACCTGAACATCTCTGTAACCAAGAAAGGATTCAAATATACTGTTAGATGAAGCAAAAAGAGGCTATGGAAGCACTTTGTTATTCTTTAAGATTATTCTTGCTAGATAAAGAGAGAGCTTTCAACCATTTCTCAACCCTCTGAGTTATGCTAAAATTCATCCCAAACAATTAATAAGTTCCACAGCCTTATTAAGCATCCTGGAGGAGGAACCATTCCTTTTTTCACATTTTCCTTGGCCATAATTCTTAAGAACAGTTCCATTCTCCAGATGCTATCTTATTTATGATTTTACTAACCAGTGTGTTGGTAACACATGAACATATATATGTGTGTGTGTCTGTATGTGTGTAAGGAAGCATCATTTTAACTTGAGAAGGTAAGGGTAAATTATATATATGTTTTAAAAAATCATCCAGTTTCTGGAATTTACTCTGGGTTACTTAAGGTTACTGATGACTGTGGTGTGACAAGTGAAAACATAAATGTGGAAAATAGATTGAGCCATTTCAAAGAATTCTTCAAACTGACAGTTCTTGGAATATAGTAGAAGGTTAAATAGAGATCAGGTATGTGATGTAATCAAAAGAATCATCTTTTCTGGCCTTCTAATGCAGAAGCCTTGGGATTCATGCTTCTAAAGAACCAATAGGGATTATCAGTAAAAAGGTACAACACTTCTCTTGGACTAGGTTGGTTTAAACTTAAGGCAATGAGAAACTAAAAACTAGCAAAGTATACAGGAGGTTGCAGTAAATTCTATCAAATGAAGGAGCATCTTGTCAGAAACATTTCACACATATTGGAAGTAATGGGGGTCAGATGATAACCAAATGAGGAGTACAGAAATAGGCATACACACTTGGCCATGCAGATGACCGAACGTTGTTCTATGCCTTCAGATGAACACAGATGCTGCAGCAGTATGGCTGCTAAGGGAGAAGGATCTGTAAAACACAGCAAAGCTGCTGCAGAACAGCAAGAAGACCGTAAGCTCTTGATCTTAGATGTCATTGAGTCAATCCCTGGTGTGAGAGCTTCTAATGAAGAATATAGCCACTATATCTTTAAAGTTTATTCACTTCATTACTCAAGAGTTGACTCATGGGGTATGAGTCATCCATCACCATGTCTGTTGCCCTGGAGATTCAAAATGCTTAATGTGTTGTTGCTTTACTGTGTCAGTGAGTTTCCTGACGTACAGGAAGTTCGTTATGTCTTTGCATTGAAAGTACATGTATTGAATACTAGTGAGATTAAATTCCCTGTTTGCCCTTCAGACTCATCCCAGCCCCTTAATATCAGGCAGAAATATTTCCTCTGATGATACAAAGCCTGTTCGATTGCCACAAAGAACTGGTCTGCTCTAAACAGTCTGGAAAGGGTCATCAATTTTAGAAATTTCACTGGATTAAGCAAGGAAATGTTTCCCCTAAGGAGTCTCATGAATCTTAAAGGACCCTGGATTACTTGTAATTATAATATGCATTCCTTGTTTATAAAATCTTCACTTAGATTAAGAAAGGAGCAGTTTAATTTAACTTTGCAACAGTGTCTTCTTTCCTCCTCCTTTCATCAGCAAAAAAGCTATAGAATTTCAGGAGCATGGGGCATAAAGTTTCTGGACATCCAGAAGGAGGATATATTCTGAAAATTCTCCAAATAATTGAGAAAAAAACATTTATACTGTCATATGTTGGTACAGGTCACGTTGCATTTCTACTAAAGCATACTGCCAATGATGCTGTGTTGACAGAGATGCTGTCCAGATCATAGGTAGTGCCCTATGTGAATTAAAATCTAACCTTCATTAAAAAATCACCTCTTTACCAAATATTGCAACATAAATTAAAAGTAACAAAGATGCATATGACACACTTTATATGTACACATATGTACTGATTAATATAAAAACAGCTTGCAAAGATTATGAAGCACCTCCAAAAATATAATATTGCATTATAAAAGGTAAAAGTTTCTGTCTAATAATTATGTAGCTAACTTTTCTGTTAGTGCAAAAATTTACATTAATTTATATGAAGTTTTAAAAGACACAATTAGTGTTAAAAGAGAGTTTTGCCTGTTAACCACTGACTTCAGCTTCAATGCAATCAGTGAAATTGCACTGGTCTGGTAAGAACGAGATACGGCTTTGCTGCACTGCTGTTATACAAACACTCCTATTACTCTATCTTCTGTAAATGCCAATTTTTCTTGCTTATTTAAATCTTCTCTTAATCCAATACAATTCAATGAGAATACATTAATAAATCTATTATTTATTTTCCCTGAAACTTGTATGAGTGGCGGACCAGAATTACTGCCATTGAGCAGACTGGAGAGCAAGCCTGTGGAAGAGGCTCTGGCTCCTGAGAGGAAGCAGGCTGAGCATGCACGGGTGCTGTGTCCTAACTGCACACACGGCCAGCAGCACCCCATCCAACCCACCCAACCTGCTGCAGGGTTTCTTAATCAAAGCCAGACATGCAAGAGATTCTATTCTAATAACTTATTCTTTTAATTTGCTTAGGGAAAGAAATGCAGGGAGAGATGTTGGAAAACTATTTTTTTTTTTGGCTTTTAAAAATGAACAAAAAAATACCCAATCCACTTCTTAAAAATAATGAAGGTGCAGATTTCTCTATGAGTTATAAACGAAGTGGAGAAGGATTTTTTCAATCCTATCAGAGCTGCAGTAAACTAGTTATATAAGACAGTTCAGTGCTCTGGAAAATAATAAAAAAGAAAAAAAACTGAAGGAATTAAACTCTAATAGACCTGCCTTTAGAAAGTCACACATCCAATGTCAACTATAGAAGGATTACAGGGGACTTATTTTGCAGTAATCTTCAATTTATAAATGCTTAGTTTCTTTTGGATTAGATTCAGTCCATTTCATTAACCTGTAGTAAGGTTTTTTTCTTTCTTGTATTTTAATCCACTCTAGCCTGATTTACAAAGATTAACTTCAGATTGAAGTTCTTGAGATCCGCATCCCTGAAACACACAACTCATAAAATATGTATTGAATAATGGCTCCTTTAAATTTTAATAATCAAAAATGTATCAACCTGAAAATTATTGATAAAAAGTTTGTAAGGACATCATTCTTCTCAGACGTTCCAAAACCTACTGTTGAACCCAAATAACAAACACCAAGTTTGAACATGCATTTAGTGACCTTGAGGATAAAAATTATTCATTCTGATATAATGAACTAAATGATAATTAATGAAGATACATATATATATATATATATAAAAGAAATAAATGAGAATTAGAATGAGATATCAACAGCAAGCAAGATATCTCCTATTAGGTAATAAAATCTGGAAGAGACCATGATTCGTTTATCTTTCATAAGTTGGAGGAAAAAGTATATAACCATGTAGTAAGACAACCTAGTTCTATTTTCAATTACCATGTTGTAAATTAAGTCAAACATTACTGAACTCCACTAGACTGAAGCTGAATACTTGAGAGCCCCTTATCTCATATATTTTACATATTAAACTATACCTGAAAAGAGGACGCAGATCCTCTTTCTGTATTTTGAAAATGTAAAAAGAGTTCTGATACCTATATAATTGTTCCTATGGATGGTGACAATGAATCAGTCAATATACTGATTTCAGATGCTATAATGCATCTTCCTTTGTGAAAAAAAAAAGAAAATCAAAAGGTTAGAATGCTGTTGTATTAAGACGCTGCATTCATTCTAGCTGTTTTGTATGTAACCTTGATATTTCAGCTTTTCTATATTGTTTTTAATCATGGACACTTCCTTCCTAAGTATTTCCATTTCACAGTAGTATTTGGATTTCTAAGTATTTTCATACAAAATAATAAAGAAAACATAAGCCTTTAAGCCTTCTGCAATGATTGACATTTTTTCAATCCAACCTGCATTTTTTATTCTGAAAGTCCTGTACTAGAATGTAAATGGATTACCAGTTTGCTTAATGTATTTTGTCAACCGAGATCATTAGAATTACAAAAAAATCAGAACTCATGAACTTAGTCTACACTGTTGCCAGTGACAAACATTGTAGGCTTCAGTGCGTACTTTTCTCTCCTTGCCTAGAATGATGTCAAATGCAGCAGGCTTGTATTACAGAGAAAGGATGTGAGTTTAAAATCACATACATTTAAAAAAAAATAACTTGAAGCAGAAAAACCGCCTTATATTTTTCATTTTAGATTTGGTTTTGGCTCTGCCCCTGGCTGACTCCAATGAGGCAGCCCCACCATCGTGTGGCTACAGCAACACCATGATCCTGTCTTCAGTGCTGAGTGTTGCTGTCGGTAGCCCTCAGTCAGTTGTTGCTCTCCAAGTCTCTCATATCCAACCACCATGCTGTCTTTGGAAGCAGGTGTCAGTAAAATGCCTGAGTCTAGGAGGGCTGTAGGAAATCAGCTGACCTGTGTATTAACAGGGTATTTATGAGTGGCCATCAGCCAGCTCTCAGCCCAGAGAATAAATATCGCACAACTGCACCAATGAGCAAGATCTCCTTTTCCCTCTGCTCTCAGAATCACACAAGCGAAGAGCTTGAACACACACAGAAGTCCCTTTTCTGTTATCTCTGCTCAAGGGATTCACCTTATTTTTTCCTGAATCCTTTGACTAATTAGTAAATTCAGTAGACCTACTGCCTATTTTTACTCTGGGGTAGGGGTTTCCATGTCTACAGAGACTGACTCATCTCTCTGCAAGTCTTTGCTGAGTGCAGACACAGCGTGTGCATCTATACCTGTGTGTTCAGGTCACATTCTGACTGCTTTAGCAGCACCATCAGCAACAGTTTGATGCAAGGTGCACAAGGGTGTGCTTACAGTTAGTGCTGTAAAATCCTAAAAATTCCAGAAAGTCTGATGTGTTTGATCACATGTGAGTTTATGTGACTGTGGATGGATTGCACGGGGTTTGTGTCTATAATGCTTTTGTATGAGGCCAACCACTTGTGTGTGGAAGTGTCTCTGAAAAAGGTCATGTTTGGTCTGTTGTGTCCAGTATGTGCTGTTGAAATGGATTTTACACAAATAATATTCTATTTAGAGGTATTTTTTTCAATTAAATATCAAGCTTTTTTTTTCAAAGTATTACAGTTATGGCCTATTTGTTTCTTTCTATATGGAGACATTATAGAGAACAACTGAAGTAAATAAATATAAATCTGACCTGACATATGGAAAACCATAATGAAAATGCATGTCTAGCAAGACATGATTAAAATTAAAAATATTTTTCAGAGAATTATAACAAATATTCTTTTACTCTTTTATTGTTTTTCCAGAAAACTAGCTTTATATGCAAACCCTATATTACCATTAAAAAGAACTTTATTAAAGCTGGGATTGATTTTATTTTTCATTTGGGAAGAAAAGGTGCAAACTAAAATTACCAATTTTTCAAGCAAGAATCAAAATAAAATATTCAGGCCCAAACCCCAAAATGTTTAATCAGTTTATATTTTTCATGTGAATATATATATTACAGTAACATATGTAATTATTTTCTAATTTTCTTCTATGAGATGAAAGTCAAATGAAAATATTTTCAAAAGAAAAGCTCAATATTTTATACTAGAAAAGACTATCAAATGCTCCACACTATTTTTTCTAAAACATTACTGTCAAAGTTGGTATATTTTTGCATATCTTTACTTCACTAAATTTCTGTACAAATTAATTTAATTCCAAAATGAAAACTTTTGTCTGGGAAAATTCCTGACCCACCTGAACTACTGTGAGCTCTGGAATGAGACATTACTTAGGCAAATGTCTTAGCCACTGCTGAAGTTCAAGCTGAGTTGATTTGGGATCAGGGTTGTTTTGTGGGTTTGGTTTTGGGGGGGCTTTGAACACACATCCTGTAAATTACCAGGATATGTTCAACAAAACCCTTTTTTTATTGTTAAGGTATTTTGTTATAGGAATTTTCTCAGCTTCAGGCTAAGCTTTCATGCTAATGTAAAAAATAAAACAATTTGGAGTACCAGGATTCCTGATATATTGAATTCCCAATATACTGGATTCCCAAATTCATCAGGAATATGACTCATCAGGAATAAGCCTTTTTCACATAGAGAAGATAGAGATTTCAACACGAGCCCCTACATTCTCAATGAACATACTGGCCCCTTGGTTATTTGTTATTTGGATAGTTCTCAGTTACGTTGTTTAATTTTAAAAATTTGAAAGCTCAGGGTTGTGGGTTGTTTTCTTTTTCCCCAATGTAGAATGAAGGCCAAGTGCTTGAAATCATTTGCAAAACAGAATTCTTGTTTTACAGCCAATATCACAGCTGACTTCACTGGAGTTATTTAGGTGAACAGGGGAAGCAGATTTTGACCACAGTAGCTGTGTCTAGACTAATAGACTTAAAAGAGCCAGGGAAATGCTTCCAAGCACTGGAATTTGATTGTCTACACTGTTAAATTGTAGAGTCCCTGACACACTCCTGGCTTTTCTCACCTACAGCAGTTCCAAACAATTCTCAGGGACCTTTCCCCACAGCTAACATGAACACAAACACCCTTTGGACAAGAGAGACAGTTTCATAGCACGGATGTGGGCCAGTTTGCAGCATATGCCAGGAAGCAGTCACAAGTAAGTTTAATTTACTGGTATAGAAACAATCAGTGTCGATCAAAAAAGAAAATCAAAATCTTGACCTTCTCTTCATGAAAGGGAAGAGAAGGGGGAAAGGGTGGGAAGGGGAAAAAGCCAATTATTTAGTTTAAACAATCAGAATTTTTTAAATGGAGTATTGCCTTCCCTCATATTCTTTATGCTAGGAAAACCTGACATTTCGTCTGACCTTTTAATTATATATATTTTTATATATATAAAAAT
>WAAE01020109.1:14491-72450 GCA_013400495.1 Nicator chloris
TAAATACATGTATATATTTATATAAATATATATATATTTATATATTTAAAATATTATTACTTATTTTTATTCAATTTCTTTATTTTCCTGCTTCGTAGCTAGAAAGCAAGAAATAGACAATTTAAAAATGTGTGGGTTTAATTTATTAAGAAGATTGTCAACAAAAAACGCAGCTGTATTAATTCAGAGCAGGCCTTTGTCCAACCTAAACATTCAATTGAACTTTCTGTGCCAAAGGGCAAAAAAGGGGGAGCTTCAAATCCTTCTCCTCTAAATAACGTATGGTCAAGAGAAAAGAGGCCTTTAAATAACAAGGATCACTTCAGTTGGGGAGCTAAAAGCTAAATTGTGTCCATGTCTGCGCAGAGATACACAAGGGCAGAAGGGCACCGTCAGGCATTCAGCCTCGGCACAGGATGGAGCACAACGGCAGAGATTGTACTCTTGGAAGGACAGGACTTGGCTAAGCCCCAGAAATAACGGGTGAGAAATGCTGTGCCCTCCCACCCGCTTTCCTGCACCGTGCATACAGCTGGACTCGGAGCAGAGTTTTCTGGCACCTAAGCACTTCTTCTGCCTGTACCGATCCCACTCACCTTTAGGATTCCTGGCACTACACTGACAAACGCACAAAGTGTCTGAACTCTCCACTGTCTCTGCTGTTGTTCCGGTTCTTATCAAGGACCCTCCTAGAAAAGGCAGCATGTGCTATCCTCCTTGCAGTGGGAAGCTCTGCTAAATTCAGTTTGAAGTGGCTCACAGAAACAAAATCAAGATTCTGTTTTTCCTTTATCTTTCTTCTAATTGGAATGAGGCAGTACCCCAAGTAATGCCCATTGATAGTTTTCCATCTGTGCGGTGCAATCTATTCCACAGAACTGCTTTCTGCCAGAGTTTGGGGATGAAAATCAGGACACCAGATAATATCTATATTTTCTGAGAGCACAGGACAGCCTGAATATAAAGGCTGTCTTAAATAATGAAAGGTCACGTGAATTAGTTGTTTTGAGGAATTCTCCAGCATTTCATAGGGAATTTATTTCAAATGATGTATATTAATAAAGCAAAGCCCATGGTGTTTCCAAGCATGCTTGCTGACATGTGCAGAACTGCCAAATGGTCCATTATTTCTAAAAATTATGTGTCCCAAGGCAGTAGCAAACTTGTTTTCCAAACTGTGGGCATCAGTTTATGTGCTACATTTAGCATGTCCCTTTTTCTTGTGTTTTCCAAGATAAGTTTGGTTTTTAAAACCCCATTCTTTAATTAACATATCTTTTTTTTCAGAATACATCTTAAAATGTCCACTTATTCTGTGCTGTCCACTAAGCTTTAGCACAGTTCAAGATGAAGAATGAAAAAAGTGAAGTATAAAAATTAAAGATCTGAAATGTAATGGCCGTGTTATAACAGTACATAAAGATCTATATTGTAGTCAAAAAATAAGATATGGCTGCACTTTTATATGTCCCATGTATTTTATCATGTTAATTATCTGTTCATTAATACTGGTGAGAGCAATTATTTCTTTAGGGGTATAGCATTCCATATAAATCACGGTGCCTGAGGATTTTTAAGGGTTTTGCTTTTGGTTTTAGCATCTACTGAATTATTTTGTACTGTAGTGACAATATTTCAGACCATCTATTTAGAAAAAAAAAACATTTCCTTGCCCAAGAAAGAGCTTTTAAGGAAGTACATAGGATTTAACTCAGTCAAAACTTCCAGTAATGACATCCTGTTAAAGATAAAAATACTGTGTACCAGTGACGAATGCTTATCAGGATTTTAGATTTTATACAGAAGCAGGGGAAAAAATGGGCAAAATAATGCAGGGCACATCACACTTCTTTTCAGATCCAAGGGCTACTTGTAAGCATGTCAGCCATGTTGGGTATTAACTCAGAAACTAAAATGTATGCATTTTCAATTTTAACAGGCCTGCACTTTGGTGCAGCAGATCTCTACCAGGTCAACCCAATTATACAGCAGTGTCCCCCATGAATTTTGTACCCATGAGGAATCATGGAACAGATCTCAGCCGACCCTTCAGCCTATAAACTAGAATTCAGGACAACTTGCTTGAACAAAACTTGATAAATAATTTACCAAATAGCTACATTTTCTCAGAATGGTGTGCTCCTTCCAGCTTTTAAATAGGTGACCTTACAGTTTTATAGAGCAGTGCTTGATGTAGCAGACATATCTCTGGCTTAATATCTTCAAGAAAGCCCCTCTTTGCATTTGTCTGCCTCACTCAAGTTCTGTGACGTGGATGAGCACACAGACATTAACTCTGCCTCCGTTTCTTCACTTTACAGACAGATAATGCTAATGACCTCTGTAAAGTTCTTTGGCAATTGCTGATATGAAAGACCATGTATAAGTGCTACTCATGTACAACTACCCCTCCTTTTCCCTTTCTGGAGATTAGAGTGCCTCAAAAATGAGGAAAAATTAAAATTTTGTATTCATAAACCAATAACATGGTAGAAGGATGAATGCTTGGAGTTGATCAGTTCTGTCCTCACCAGCAGAGCTGATAATAATCAGTCACTTATGTGCTATTTCACAGCTGATACCTCCTCCAAAAAAAATTAATTGCAAAAGTTTCACAGATGTCTGCAGCAGTTGACCAGAGCTCTTGGGTTATTGCTTGTCAGACTATTAATGGGTTTGGCTAACCATGACAGTCATTACTTTCCCCCTCCTGTGAGCTACTTTCTGTGTAATTTATGCATAGGTTTTGCCAAGATTTGACAACTTTCAGGATATTAACATAAAATTAGACTGCAGTGCTGAACAATGGGTGGCATTAAAATTAGCAGCAGTCGAAACCCATCAAAGAGAATTGGTTTCTCTCCTGCTTTGCTTTTAAGTTAATATTTTTTTATTTATTTTATCTTATTTCATTATCATTTTGGAAGGAAGAGTAAAAGAAAAAATGCTGAAAACTGTTTTGTTTTGCTAGGTACCTTAATTTCAATTAGACAAAATGCCTGGCAGCATCTTAAACAACAGCTAACCTGAAATCAATCACAGGAAGAAAAGTTAGAAGTGTTTTTTTGAAAAAGGGACTTTAAACAGAGCAGAGTGTGTTCCACACAGATTGTTTAGTGAATGCCAGTACAGAATGCGATGTGTGTGTTAATAAGTAAGGACATCTGGTAACCAGCTTTTTTCTGATTCATTAACTGACTGCTTCTGTGGCCACAGGGCTTGATAGGGAGGGCTGCAAGACTTCTGCTCATAGAAAATGGGACTTCAATGTATGCTTTGTTTCTTTGACCCAACCATATCCTCTGAATTTTCTCCCATGCCTCCATTACAAATATTTCAATTTGAAATCTAAGAGAAAACCCCTAAAAGCTTAGAAGAATACTTCCTCCTGTTTAATTGTACAGAAAAAAGAAGTCATACTTTGTATTCCTTCATTGTTCTACAACAATTCACTCCATCAACACACATAAATAAGTGATGTTCTCTGCTTTTTAGCATTTACCATGGCTGTATTTAAATACTATATTATTCCCCTGTTTCTCAATGTTTATACATTTTCAAATATGATTCATTACAATGGATGGCATATTTCTGAAAAAGAATTTAGAAATTATTGCTTTTTTGTAACACTACAGTTTTTGCCAACCCAGTAAGGTTCTTGGATTTTTTTAAACCCTCCATGAGATTAACAAGCCCAGACAGAGAAAGTAAAACCATCCCGTTGCTCATATCAAGTGCTGTTTTTCTTCATATAATACAAGTGAAATGGCTCCAAATGCTCTAGAGAGAATGATTGAGCAAAAGAAATCTAACTTGATAGTACATGTTGAGGGATGAAATGGACAATGAAGTTTCCATATGTTGTTTTTACGCAGTAATTAGAAACTGTCACACACCGTTTCATTTTTTAGTTTCCTTGGGCTTATTTGCATGTATGAGGCTTTCCTTAGAGCAGAATTGCAAGCATCAAACTGGCACCCAGTTGAAATCTGAGGCAGTGATACGTGGGCTTCTTCCACCTTATGGACAAGAAGCCAGCGGCAGGTACTGTGACAGCCCAGAGCACAGCTCAGCAACAGCCAGCTGCAGCCTCATTCACCTCTTTTCCTCTGCCAAATTTTCTTTTCCAGGTTGAAGTATTGGCCATTCCTGTAGTGTGAGTCTGTACATTCATGGGCATGTGGACTAGCTTTTGTTTCCAGCAGAAACAAGGAATTTAATATATTAATATGCATGTACATTCAGCAGGAGTTTGGCTCCTCATTCCCAAAGGTTCTTTTGAAAATCCTAACACAGTTTCTCAAGGGCAAGACAGGAAAACAGTGCTCTGGCTCTTAGTTTTCCTCATGCCTACATGATTTTGACAAATTTTCCAGCTCTTTGGTAATGATTCCTTTTTATATCTTGATAAACAACTGGTTCATTTAAAGCATCTGAACCTGGCCCTCAGAATTACACCAGAGAAGAAAGACCAATAAAACTATTTGCATTCTATCTTCATTATCCTGATGGTAATGCTGACTGAGAACTTGGTCATACTGAATGCTTTTTTCCTAAAATAAGGGACATATATATGTATATTTTTAATTCAGCTAAGAAACTGAACGTGTGTGTTGTGTAAGTGGGTTAATGTTTTCTGTCTCTGTTTTCCAAGACTTCGTAAAATCCTGAAAAGCTGGATGTGTATCTCTCTTGTCCACACAAGACAGATTAGTTCTCTGGATTGTTGTTAAATCCTAATTCTTAAAGGATCTAGAAGCCAGACATGCAGGACTGTGAAAAACATCAAAGGGTGTCAGTTATATTCATGGTTATATCTGAAAGGCAAAATTCAAAGATCTATCATGAAACTACTGTTTTTTAAACATTGAACCAGATCCCTGATGATACTGATGCTCTTTTGTTCATTACTGACTAAGGCAAAATTAGGTTTCTTTTGAAAACGAAGTCTCAATAAAGTTTTTCAGCGATCAGAAATTTTTTGTACTGTAATAGAACTGAAATGCTACCTCTTGTCAGCTACTCTGCAATTTGCCAGAGATTCCATCTTCACACTCAATTCAGAGATGGTTCTAATATAAATCTAATTCTTCCATACAAATGAGCCTTTGAGAAGAATAGGTCATGCTTACTCATAGTCATTTAAAATTGCAGAACATAGCTCTTTACTTTTATGTTTTTTTTAATTAATATTTTTAGTTTTAATTTATACTACGTTCGAACTACAACTAGAAGCTTTTTCTAAACATGGAGGCAGAGATCCTCAGAAAGCTATGAAGATAGGCTATTGATTTATACCAGAAAAATATATGGATATTATACTATACCAGAGCTTTCAAAGGCAGTTACAGTATCTTGCCTTATTTTTGCACTCAGAGTGATAATGAAAAAATTCAGAAAGGAAAATGGTAAACCGGGAAATTATGTAAAGCTAGTTTGAGAGATAGCAGAGATATTGGTCAACACACTGGAAGGCATGTCACTGGTTATAGCACAGCTGCTGGAGGTGACTGTGTTGGTATCTGTAGCATGTTGATGTGTGAAGTGCAAAAATGAATCTTATTCCTCAGGAGAGTCCTGCATATGTCACGTATATTGTCTCATTAAGCCAATCCATTTATCAACCCACTGAATGCCAATTAAATTGCACAGGATGGTGCAGGTATATGGTGGGCTGATGGTGCCAAACTTTATTACAGCTGAGCTTTTCTGGCTCAGTACATTCCTGCATAGCAAAATGGCAGACATATCAAAGCCAAATTAAATGTCCTTGAAATAATGCCTTTAAAGAGGAAGAAATACCACAGTCTGGCACAAAAGGGTATGAAATGTAATGTCACTTCTTAGTGTACTTTTAGTTCCAATGAAGATGTCACGGCTCAGATCCAGCCAGTGCCAAATGTCTTCACAGCGTGCAAATTAGATCAGTGTAATTTCATCAGGATGATGATCAGGCTCTGTTGCAGTTCTGTGGCTGCATACACAACTTCTGCTGACTGCTGCAGTCAGACTGGCACAGCTGAGCTAATGCTGCCATCCTCAGAAAGAGACAGAAGCTGATTTTATAGCATTCTCCTGATGCCAGAGTCCAAAGGATATTCTTAATATCCTGGGAATATGTTGGTTAGTATTTATGCTGAAGTTTTGACTCAAAGTAGTCCCTTTTTCATCTCTGACCACAGTAACAGGAATATCTTTATTTAATATATTCTTGTTATACATTGTCAGATGATCAGGTTTTGACTGAAAGTCAAAAATTTCAACTGTTAAAATGTGAGCAACAATAACCTAGCTGAGAAATCCATTGTGCCCCACAGCATCAAGGCAGTGGCCGGGAGAAGATCTACTGCTTTAGGAAAGGTCTAAAGCCTATCTTGTGAAAACAAACTTACCCTCTTTGGCAGTACTCATTAAAGGCCCTAACAGATGTACTCTGTTGGATTTAGTATCAGTCACAATTTTTCTGACTGTCTACATGACTCCTTTGCTGGAGGTTACGACCTGTATAGCAGGTATGGGAAAAACGAACATTTTCCTTCTAAATTCACAATTCGCCATATTGGCTTGACTCATGAATGCTTCCCACCGTGTATCTCATCTGCTGAATCTTTGGATATCAAATCCTCTCCTAGAGTGGCTGGTGCACACATTTTGTTCTGCTAACGTCATGTGAGGCCAGTTACCCTCAGTGCTGCAGCAGGACAGACAGATGGGAAAAGTATGGGCTTAAAAAGACTCAGTCTGCCTGCTGCCTTTTTGTATGCCAGGTCTCCAGGTATGCAACATGACCCTGGCTCTTCTTGTAAATATCATTGTTGTACAGCAAGATTATATCTACTGAGGCAATAATTTGCTGAAAAATGCTTTCAGAAGCAGGAACATGGTGTTTGGTGCTAGATAACAGTCCCATTGCCAAGGCTTACCTTACATATATTGAACGTTTAGGTTTGCTTTAGCCTTTTGTGTGGAGAATTTTATATGTCAAATTGTTAGATTTGGTGATTTTTCTTCTCCCTAAAGCATTTGGTAAAGAGCAATTACTTATACATATAACAGCTAAAATCCCCAAACACCGTGGCACACAGCCATTTGAGGCAACTTGCCAAGTCTGTAGCTTCAATTAACCTTCATATATCCCCCCAAACTTGGAACACTATCAGAAGGCTATTATGTTCCAGCCTTACTCATGTGGTGAGCACTTAGACACTGAAGTTGAAATCAATAGCAGTGGTGGATACATGATTGCTCATGTATTCAGGTTTGCACAAGTAGACTTGACTTTATAGCAATCTCACCCAGTCTGAAGCAGGGAGATGCAGAAACTTCCAAATACATGGCTATTTCAGGATTTTGGCACAGAGATCAAGTCCATTGTCTCTCATACAGCATCTATCCTTTACTGACCTATTTGGTCTCAGATAGTAACAACTAAAGGCAGGTGAAGGGAAAGGAGCATAGCGAGATTTGGATATCCCATTAAATCTTTGAAGGAACCACTGATTCCAGTAATAGCTCTATGTTCACCAGACATACTGTGCAAACAGGTTCCTCTCCCTGGAGATTGGAACAGAGACTCTGTGCATCCCAGATGTTCCTAAGCAGTTTACTTACCCTCCCTTGCGTGCATTTAATTCTCAAGATGGATGGAGATGGAGCAGAAATGGGAAATGAAATGTAAAGTCAGTTTTGGCTCTAAAGTGAAAATGTTACTTATGCTCACATGGAAAATGTAAAGCTTCAATAAAAGCAGATAAACACAGTTTTTATGTGGGGGCAGACAAAGGGCTAAATGCCCAGCTGGTACAAACTGGCATAGCTTCACACTGATGTTGATTAAGCATAGTGCAGCTTGTGCCAGCTGAAGATCTGGCTTACAGTTACTGCTCAGTATCCCTATTGTGTGGGTGAAATCCTATCTGTCTAGGACAGAATACGGCAACCAGCAATGGATATATCCTGGGCAAAGGCTACAAGAACCTCATAAGATTTAGCCTGAAAACTTACACAATTTTTAAACCTCATGAATGCCATTACAAATTCCTATAAATTGAGAGAAAACACTACTATACAGAGCCTGAAGTCTGCGGGAAGGGGGTGGATGTGTGAAGAGCTTCCTGCCAATAGAAAAAAAGGGAAATCCAATCTAATAGATGTACATGTTTTAGAGTGAGAAATATTTAATTTGTGGCACTTTTACTCAAATATTTCACATTTGCAGTCTAGAGGATCTACACTCTGAAGCAAATCAGATCTTTCAGCTGAGACAAGAAGTAATTCACCCAGCCTTTATGTTTGTGCACCTACCCTAATGAGGGGGTAGCACCCCAGGCTGCTCCTGGGGCATGCCAGGACCCAGATGCCAAGCTTGGGAAGAGTCTAGCAGCAACATCTGGCTGTGTGACAAGGTCTAAAGGCAGTTGGGCTAACAGATCTGTAATAGCCTCTGGGTCTGGGCTTCCTCACGCTCTCCTAGGACACATTTTCCTTCTGCTTACCTTTGTTTTGTCAAATGTGTGGAGGTTTCATTTATTACACATTAGAATATGGATAGGCTTTTTATCTGATCAGCAAGGATGTTTCCTATACTGTACTTCTTTTTCCCACGAATCCTTACCTCAATAACTGCTGCCCATGTAAATTCTTGCCACTCGATTTTTGTCTCTTTCATTTTATAAAAAAATGCTTTGTAAAATCTAATTGCTGACTGAAAAGTTGTGACATGAATCTTTCATCTCATTTTTAAACAAAAAATGTATTTTGACAAATCAGTTTGCTAAAGTTGAAAAACAGCAGGGTTATTAGTATCTTATTATTACACTTACATTTTTGCACACATAGAGGTAGAATTAAGCAATACTGATTGTGCACTAGAATTTTCTCAAGTTGCTTCTGTCAATACAAAAATACCAACAAAAGGACATTAAGCTATGGAAGTTGCTTCTACATTGGTAGTTGCTACTACATTACATTAGAGGTAAACCCTTTCATGCTAATCTTATGTCTTTAAGTCTTTGTTGTGCATTTTCTATGCAATACAAAACTTTTGAAAAGACAGATCCTCTCATCAGTAATATAGACTGAAAAAGTTAACGATTTCTGAATTCATGGTAAACATTGGTCCTCTAATTGCTCAAAATGTACATATATGACCTACAGAAAAAAAATTATTCCAAGGGTATGAAGTCTGTTGCATCTATACTTGTGTCCTTCCAAAAATTGTGAGTTTTCTTTGTATTCTTTAATTTACAACAAAAAATTAATAAAAATGGTAAAACTTTTTAAATAATATCAATTAGGCTTAAATGGATCATGGCTTAAGAACTCACTAGGTAAGCTAAATAATATCTTGCAAATAGGGCACTAGCTTTTGGCCCTAAGCTAGCAAGAAATATGTCATTGCACATCTAACATTCACTAATATTTAATAAATTAATTTTTACAGCATGTGGTTTTTTTCCACAGGCAGAGTACAAAAAATATCATGGGATGGCATATGTTAGGTGTAATGTTCTGTGCACTGCTAAAAGTATTCAACAAATTTTAATGCAAGTTGAAATTTGCTTTTGTAAGCCTCTACAAAGCAAGCAAAGAAATATATATTTAATAGAAAAAGAATGCTTCAAGCATTGTAGGTGCCTAATGGAAAAAATTATTTTTCCCCTTTTTCTTGTGGGAAAGAAATAACTATGATAGTTATAATTCTGTGGAACTAAGGAGATCTTTTTCTTCATGGATCAAAAAAAAAAAAAATCAAGAAAACATAAATCCAGAAAACATAATCCAAGGGAATCAGAAAGGACATGTGGATTAATATGGAGAAAAATTAATTGGAGCATTAAATGTTAAAGAAACCATGAAATGGATAAACAAGAGATCTCTAACTTAACATGTTTTTTAGGGATTTATGTACAGTTCTGCTTAGCTACAGGCCAATTCATGGGGTCAGGCTCTATTTGTCTTGAATTTAGAGTGAAGCTGATGCACATTTAAGTACCCATACTAGGGTTATAGCACGTGTGAAGTGTCAGAGAGTCAGAGTTGGGGATAGAGATGGTGCATGATAGCCATTGCCATGATATTATGGTCTATTTGAAACTGTCTCATGGAAACTGAGTTGACCATGACATCCTCATTTATGCAGGTTTGTGACTGAACTAATTAATAATCTGGAGTTTTACTAAAAATAACTCAGAAAAGAGTGAAGAAAGGGTTGCTGTTAGTCTGTAAACCATATTTGCATGCACAAATTGGAATTCTGGGAATGTGTTTACTAATAACCTAGTTAGTACAAACCCCCAGCTATTTCTCCCTTGCATCTCAAGGAGAAATGTAGCCTGCTATTCACAATCTCCTAGTATATCATATACTAAGCTTTTCTGCATTTTGCATGCATCTGTGAGTGGATAGACAACTGAGAGAAGTCATCCTTTCTAAATGAATTCAAAATGACTGGAGTTAACTTCATAGGGAAATGATATGTGGAAAAGAATTTTGGCACCAAAAAAATGGTAAGTATGTCTGAACAGATTTTTCTTTAATGTCCAAACACAGCTGAACTATACTAGGGTGAGTGATTAACTATGATTAAGAGGTGATGTCACTAATTTTTAGCACATAGGAAAATCTGCATTTGGTCAATGAGAAGGAATTTATAACTGACTGTTACAGTCTTGTCTATCCTTTGCTACACAAAAAGCATCAAAATAACTCCAAAATAGTAAGAATAATGATCAAAGCTTCACCCTGAAGGAGATTTCACACCAGTTTCCCTTGACAAGGGAAAGCTTTTCCTCATAGCAAAACTTGCCTCTCTTCCAGGAAAAACAATGAAAGTCATTAGTTTAATTTCCCTTCTGTGACATATTGAAGAAGCATGGCACTAACCCCAGAGGGCGTGGGGGGCCAGCCCTAGGGAGACAAGAAGTGACAGCCACATGACCTTATGGATCAGCTAAGAGTGGTTAAATCTGCTTCTTGTCATAAGTGTTGACATCTAGGTGATAGTACACAGAGCTTTATGAAATAAAATCACCTCACTCACTGTTGTTCATATTGTTTTTCTTAAATAATGTGCTCCAGTGACAAGAATTTGCCCAAATCTTTTCACAGAGTGGCGCCTAGTAGGTGGCTTTGCCACAAGCCCTGACAAAGCAAGTAGCAATGTTTTCCTTATAGCAAATCCAGATACAAACACATGTACATTATCTGCTCCACAGCTACACTACTCCTCCTTCAGAGATGTACCTAGTCCTATCTCATCTCATTCCTCTGATATTACTCCAAACAGCAGAATGCAGCTTGTTCTTTTTAAGTTAAAAGAGTCTCACAAGACTATTGAAAACATGAGCAAAGCCTGTCCAACTTTGCAACTGTGGGTTCAGCATTTCCATCCTAGGCACAACTCCAATTTACATGACTGGAGCTAGCAGTGAAGCATTCATTACTATGATATGACTGCTCAGGGTATCAAAATCCAGGTGATTTGGAGAAATTTCCACAGAGCCTTTCTTCTTTCCTGGGCATACATATTCCTGGGCACACATTTACCTGAAGGTTTATAGAGGTTTCAGATTTTATGATTTCTACTCTTCCAAAAAATAAAATCTCGGGTTTTTGTTTACCAAGATATGGCAGATGAGAGTCTTTTTTCCCTGAATGCCCCGTGGTGAAGCAAAAGAAGAGTCGAAAGTTGCCATCTCTGGTCTTCTCTTTAAGTTGCTTATTATTTCTTATCTACAAATTCTTTCTGTGCCTTGCGAAGGTCTCACAGCAAAGGCATGAAGCAACTCCCCTGCTCACGGCAGGCAGGCAGAACTTTTATACTACTTTCTACGTATCTTTTATTTACCATTAATCACCAATACCTACTGCTAATGTTAGACATGTCACCTCTATCCTACACCAATCCCTGTGAACCACTACAGCAGAAAAATGGATGCCAAGAAGAAGAACAAAAAGAACAAGAACCACACCCAAGTCCACCATATTTTTCTTTTGACCCCTTTCTAAAAATCCTAATATTCTACATTTGCACCCCGTGATTACTTAACTACTACTATTACTACTATTTTTCTTACATTCTCATGACTTGTAATTCATTTCACAAGCTCAAAACTTTTCCATGGACTGAGATCCAGAACAGTGTCTCTCTGGGGCTCTGTGCAGGGGGGTCTCTGATCCCCTGCTGTCTCTCAGGGGTCTGTGCATGGGGGTCTCTGACCCCCTGCCAGGATCTCAAACCCTCCAGGGCAGTCAGAGGAGTGCCCTGGACTCCGACAATAAAATAGTTTAAGTTTCTTCTATAATATTTAAGATAGAATTTTCTTTGTAAATTAATGCACACTACAAATTAACTTAGTCCATTGACTGACATACATTTGATAACAAATCCCTTATTTACAGTGATGCATCTGCTAACAACAGTGGTCTCATTGATGCATCCAGCTCTTTAGGACTGTTTTTTTACATAAGTACCCTACAAACTGAAAATTAATATGCAATGTTGTATCAGGTTCATCTTTTCAAATTAACATTCTTCAGTACACCTCTCTGATTAATGCAAAAAAGGCATGGATTACAGTCTTTTCCATTATGTATAACAAGGGGAATACTCTGTCATAAGATACTAGTTTGGAATGTCTTTGGCAGATTTATGGCAATGACTTTGAAAAATGCTGGGTTAGAGAAGTAATTTCAAGCATTCTTTTCAATTCAAGCAACTTGGCTGCTCCGGGGAATTTCCTCTTGTTGGCACCAATATTGACCGTATAAACTACAGGGAACTTGGAGCAAATACTTGGATGTACAAAAATGAGCTTTCACAAAGGCCATATAAAATAAGCCCCTGTCACTTTATAAGTAACAGCATCAGATCTGTTATTTATTAAATATGCTAGACCCAGGGGAACTTTACTTAAACATCCTTGTGTACGGATAAGAGCTGTAGCATGGCTCTGCTCTGTCATAACCCTGAAGCTGATTTACACAGGCTCTGTCCCTGCCACAATTTATTCTAACTTGATGGCCAAGATCATCAGTACTCAGACAGCAATAACATAGCTATTATTACTAAATGCTTTTTCCCTTGGGCATTCCAGCCTGAGTAGTTGAGGAAACTTGAAGTGAAAAGCTGACTTAATAACTTTCCAATTTCTTTCATCCAGGTCATGAAGGGAATCAGAGTAGGAGCAACAGAAAGAATATATCAGACAGTGATCCTCTTAAACAGAAACAGCCATTTAAGCCCACCCTGGGGCTGGCCTGCAGAACCAAAAGAAGCTAAACATGTTGGAATACTTAAGAAAATAACTCAGTTTTAAAACGTGTGATTGATACCTGAAATTATTGCTGAATTATGCAAAGAAAACTATTTCATGGCTCTAACTCTACTGGAAACGAAAACCTTCCTCTGTTGTGAATTATCTAAATTAACCTTGTTGTTTCTTTAAATACTTTTATATCATTTATAGAGACTTGGCTGTCATAATAGGTTACTCTAAGGTTTGTGGACAATAGACAGATGCTTACCACTGTAGCTCTGTCTGAGGTTAACAGGACTCTGCATGGTTAAATATCACTCATTGCCTTGAGAGTACATAATACCCTTAATTCTTTACACACAGATCAAAAGTTAGTAGTGGAGAACATCCGTTTCTGCTCATATATTAGAGAAAAAACCCCAAAGATTAAAATTGGTAGCAGAGTTGTGAAATTTTCTCTCAGAACTTTAGCAATTAAAATGTTAGCAATCCCTTCTTTCCTGGATTGCCTGGCCTTTATATATTTTTAGTATTTCATTAATGATCTATTACTTAATTATCGCTTTAAATTAAGCAGCAACAGATACTCTTGTTAATAGTGATTAAATATATTTTGCAGTTGAACGGTTTGAAACTTGAACAGGAATATAAGATATTTGAAGGTCCATCCATTCAGTTCAATTTAGGAGTGTCAGCCTATTTCATTCTGTCATGGGGCATTAAGAAAACAGCAGCAGCAAGAACAGAACCACATCACTCAGTGGCACAAAATCTCCAATCTGTCTACTAAGCAAAATGGCAATAGCAGGTACATGGTGATTTTTGTTCTAAGGCTTCTGTTCCATGATGAGTCACACTCTTTGCAGACACACAACTGCCAAGGGCTTGCGTCACAACTCAAGGGAACACAATTCTCCAACAACCAACACATCCACATCCACCCAGACTTCAAGGTACAGTACTCCAGCCTCTGGCTCTACATGGGGTTGGACTTTGAGGAGGTGTGCCCAGGCAAACTATTTTTCCATGATTTTCTGATTTCTAAGCTGGATGGTCAGGAAAAGCCACCAATGGCCTTATTAAACCACTTAATAAACCCCCAAGCATGGTGATTAAAGGGGACAGGTGGGAATCTCTGGAGCCAGAGCCTAAGGAGGAGGTGAGCCCACTAAGTGAGCCTTTGACTGTCACTGCAGGTCACCCAGCCCTGTGGACTTCCAGCCTTCCCACTCTGAAAGGCAGCAGCTCTGTGGTGGCCAAAGTCCCCAGGGCAAAGGGGGATGAGCCCCTCTCAGGGTCACAATCCCATCTCGAGGCAGCCCTGGCTCCACTGTGGCTTTGCTGCATGACCAGGCAATGATCCACAAATCCAAGGAAGCACATCTTCCTTTTTTACTTCCCCTGTGAAAATTATAATGAATGTTAAAAATTTCAGTCCATTTGACCAAACTAAAACTGCATGTCTCAACAGAGAAGGATTCTCATGGGAAATTTCTGCCCAATACAGTAACTTCTGCTGGTGGCTGAGAGGGATTTTCTTTCTAGCTTTTCCATATATCACTTTTCTTTTAATATATGTCACAGATACTGATTTACTAAATTAAGGTTTTTTTCAACAGTAGCCTAGTCTTTTTTAAATTCAATGGAAAAAACTACAGGGTGTTGCCTCCACAATTTATCTGGATTGTTTGAACAGTTTAAAATCACATTATTACATAATATATGTTCTATTTGTCACAAATGGTGGCAATTTAATTTAATACAGTAGCTCTGCAATTTGCATATTTTTATAAATATTTAACAAGTATTTATAAACTTTACAAA
This sequence comes from Nicator chloris, assembly GCA_013400495.1. Lineage (NCBI taxonomy): Eukaryota > Metazoa > Chordata > Aves > Passeriformes > Pycnonotidae > Nicator > Nicator chloris. The sequence goes on from WAAE01020109.1 coordinate 29,575, forward strand.
TAACTACAAAAATAGTCGTGCTTGTTTCTTCTCACTAATGTTTCATTGCTGCAACATTGTTCAGTAACATTAATAAAAATATTTTTATAACAAGCAAGACATTAAACATTTTATAAGAGGTTTTATTTGGTGAATTAGCCAGGTATTACCTCCTAGATAAAAATTCATCTGCAGATGAAATACCTTCCTTTGTGTCCTTCATTCTTTTTTCCACCTACTGCTACTATACTACTGGATTATGTTAAGAAAAAGTTCTAGAAATAATGGAGAAAATACTGTATCAGCCTCAACATTTTCTCCTCTTCTTTTTCTGTATCTGCTTCCTATTCAGTACGGGAGTCATTCTTAGAGCAGATGTCATCTGGACTTTTCTCATGTAGGGTATAAGGTTATCATATAGATAACTCCAATTAGTGTAATAATGACTCAAAGTTTTGCTTAGAAAATGTTTTATCTTCAGAGAGGAAATAGAACAGTGTAGATAACAGGAAATAAATAAGCTGTGTTCCTTTCTTCTAGTTCAAAGTGGCTTGCACAGTTTCAGATTTATTCCACACGTTCATGAAAGCTGTTGTCTCCCTACATTTTAGAGGGAACTGGTGGTACTGAAGCCTTTATCTTGAACTACTTCCACCTGACTTCATTTCTACCACAAGTACATGACATGATCAAACTTTTGAGTGAGAAAATTGTTCCTGTATTTTTGGCCCAGGTAAATTCATTTAAATTTCTGTTGATAGCAACCATAATCATATCTAACAACAATTCTGACACAATCTCCATCTGACTACACCAAGAAAAACACTGTATACCAGTGATCCTGAACTTCTTCCTTTGCCCCGTTCTCCCACCCATTTTATTGTGTCCTTCAGAAATCAGCCCACTTTACCACTTACATAAAATAATCTCTTTGTTCATCACTGGAAATCAGATATAACTTTAATTTATATGTACTGCTTATGGTCAGTAGTATTTAAAGACTTTTAAGCCTTCTTTATTGTTGTTGGTAACTAAAGTCTCTGAGTTACATCCAAGCCCCTTCACAAAATTTCATCCATTGCCAAAGCATATAGGGATGAAAATGCTCAGTCTTCCAAATCCTCAGGCCTTACGGAAAAGTGGCTTGGAATGGCTTTTCCCTGGATCTTTTCAGAAAGTACTCAGCTATGCACTCTGTAGGGCAGCAGAGTTTAGATTCTCTCAGGGATGGTTTAGGGCAAGTCAGAAGACAGTAGGAACAAAAAACCACTAACAGGAAATAAGAAGCATTAGTAAAAACTAATCCGAAGAAAAAGACATTCCATCCCTTCTGCTCCCTTCCCTTAAAAAATGTCACCAAAGCTGGAAATAGAATTATCTTAATTTGTTTTAAATAAAATTTCTAAAGAAATTATAAGGAAATTTCTAAGGAAATTATATTTTATTGTTTGAAAACATTGAATTCTGTTGCATTAATATTGCTGTACTGAAATGGGAGTTTTGAGTGCCTTACAATTTTCCCTGCTTTGTACAGGCTGAGCTGCTGGTTTGTTTGTACCTTCCTTAATGAATTTTATACCATTTAGTATAAGGTCTTTGCAGGACAGAAGCCTTTTTTTCTTGCATATCCCTGGAAACATAAGCTAGCTAGTATCTGTGCTTATTTGAGCATAAGGAGATACATGAAGTCAAACTGCATGTTTAAAGCAGACCAGAAAAATCTTTCCAAATATAAATAATTCATTTTAGCTGCTGTGTGACCTCATTGCCCTCTGAGATGGTTAAAGTACTTGGCAAATTCATGTTACAAAAATTCTAGTTAAGAAGAAATTAGCTCAGGAATCTAAAATCCTAGCAGTGAAGAAGGTTCATTTTTCCATAAGCCCCACAGCAAAATTGCTCTTGCTTTAATCACTTTAGGAAGACTAAAAGAAGCAAGAATGTTTTGGCATTACATCCTCCTGACAGATGTGGCTTTGCTGAAGTTTAGAAATCAAACAATTCAGTAAGTGCCTAGCTTTGGTTGCTTCAAATATACCCTGCATATTAATAGATGAGAAAAGTGTTGTACCATGAAAACAGAATATAGAAGAAGCCAAGAGCTTAGATACAGAGTTAATACTGAGTCTTTTCATGTTTCCTGTATTCATGCTATTTATTATTGTAGTTGATAAAAAATCCAAAATGCCTTGCCTTCCTGGTGTTGCTGTGTTATGCTATATGCTATTAGAATGAGTGAATTACAACATATTTCAGTTAGTAAGGAAAAACATAAATTTGTAGTGAAGTGAAAAATATGCATCATAGAATATAATAAAGAGGAAACCCGCTTTGTTTTCTATTTTATGCTTTACCTTCAGCTCAAGAACATCCTAATCTGCATTGAAAGAAGATCACAAAACCGAGGACTGTTTTAGTACAGATGAATGCCTTAACGAAAATACTCTTTAATAGCAGAAGTGGTGCTTTTTCTTTCAGAGGAATTTTCCCAGATTCATTCTGCTTAAAATGTGCATAAAATTTACACTAGGGTATGAAAATCAGTAAACCCCCACCATATGATATTCTGATAACTGAGATGCAGTAGTGTATGGCAGCTCTCCTTCACGAGACGACAGGGGAAACACTATTTCTATGAGGTTGCAGTTGACACTTTTAGTGTTAAAAGCTGTGCCTCTATGAAGAAAACTGATTCTACATGGATATCAGAGCACACTAACCTTGGATGATCACCCGAGAACAGGGTCCACAAAAGGAGCAGCTAAGTAACCCTACCATCCACTATTTCTCTAACACAAGATGACAAAAATGATTAGGCAAAGTTTTGTCATGCAGGTAAGCTTTAAGCCAAGGATGGCTGTAGAAGATCTGAGCATGATTCAAAATGTGAAAGAGCAAACTTGTGTAATATGGAAAAAAGGACAAACAGCATCACTAGCTGTTGGCTGAAGGTGGGATTCAGTACCCATAATAATTAAAGCATGTTAACAAACAATTTATGCTACCCTATGTCTCTCAGAGTCTAGGATTTTCATTCTAAATTTCTGAAATTTCATACTTAAAAGATGTCAGATAATTTGGAGTGCTCTCCAGTGTACCTTGGCTCCTGAAAACAAAAACCTTTAGGACATGAAAACCAGAACATGAAACTCATAAGAAAAGCATACATGAAAATATTATACATCTGGCATTTTTGGATTAATACTATCACCAAAGATTGTTTTATTGTACACACAGCTAGAGTTGCTCATGTTGTAAGGAGCACATTCTTGACTTCCTATGTATGACTTATTTGCAATACAGAAATGAATGGCTGAAAATGAGAACTGAAACCTTGTTGTATTTTCTCTTCTAGCAGAACTAGATGAACATTCAAAATTAACACTGTTTACTACATGTCATTTTTCCTGTTAGAACTGAACCACAAACCAAAAATGACTTTGCAAAATTTGCTTGCTATTCATCACTGCTCACTGACACTTGTCCAAACAAATTACTGCCTATGGATTATCTGAAATGTAAGGCTATTATTTGCACATAATTATATGTGATAGATCACTCAAGTCATATGTTATTTAGCTGTTAATTAGTTGATCTCTGTTCCATAAAACAGAGCATACCTAAAAATAATTTACTTTTAGAATCTCTAAGTCATTAGACAAAGATCCAGTTCCTGGGTTTGGGGTTGGTGTTTTGTTTTTTTGTTTGTTTGGGGTTTTTGTTAGTTGGGGGGTGTGTTTGTTTGTTTGTTTGGGGGGTTTTTGGTGCTGGAGGTATGATCTGACTAACTAGAGACATCTTTGCTGGTAATATATGGAGACATCAGATTTCAAAGCTCATTCTGGTCTGAGTAAGCTGCCTAACCAATTTTTCATTTCCTTTTTCCTTGATATACAAGTCTCAAGTAAAAGGAGAGATGTGTTTGATGCCATTCATGTATATACCATTCACTGTCCACAGATCCTGCTCTCACTTTGATTACCTATATGTGCATGCTAGTCTCACTCTATTCCTCCTCAATGGCACACCATTTCAGACACCTGATTCCTGCTTGGCTTGAAACTTCTGCCCTTTGTATTACCTGGAAGAGTCATATGTAATATTGCTCTTACTTTGCTCATTTTAGAACTCATTACACCTGTCCTGAAACAAAATCAATATGTAGTGATTACCAGACCAGTGGGTGTAGCCCAGTGGTGGTTCCTATACTAGTGGTTACCAGTTCCAAAGGCTGTAGCCCAGAGTCCTGCTGGAACCCTGGGAGTCCCAAACAACATCCATACACCTCTCCTCCTGCCAATGAAAACTTGGACCGAAGACAGAAAACCTAGACAAATGTTAGCTTTATGATTCTCTCTGCAACAAAGATCCTCAAACGTAATTTAACTGATGAGTGATTGCAATCTTTTCAGTACCTATTTATGTTTTCTTTTCAGAACCTAATTATTTCTCCTTTTCAGCAATTACCTTGAGGATGGGTTTTAGCATCACATCTACTGCGTGGATCTGAAAGAGTTACACATGATTTGTACTTGGAGTTCCTCACAGTTGTTGAACATTATATTTATGTTAAAGTTACTATAAGCAGTCTGTTTCATCTGGCATTTCATCCTGGTCTCTGACTTCTATTCAGGCAAAATGTTCACTTCAGTCAACAATACTTTTGTGGAAGAACTAAAAGTGTGAGTCCAAGACTTCCTTCCACAATGTTACAATGGTGTATCTATATTTCAGATAGAAACTAAACATAGTTTTCTTTCTTTTTGATATGAAGAAAGTAGAAGAAATTTTGTAGGTTTCTTAACATGAAATCGTGCAGGATAAATACTAGTAATAGTTTAAGAAAATATTTTATTTATATTTTATTTATTTATATATATCTTTTTATAGATTTATATCTTTTATTGGAGGGTCAATATGATATTCAAAGTATTTCTAATATGATTTAAGTTAAAACTGTCCTGACACAAAGATTTCAATATATTTCCTTAAGTAAGCGCTTTAAGTATTTTCTTTAGTATTCTCTATCTCCAATAGTTCTTCCTTGTTAAAGACAAGATCCAGTGGCTACATGTTGTGGGCATTTCCTCTGATTTTTTGGAGTAATTTCCAATGCTTTATGATTATTACATTTGTATGGGACAGTGATTATAGCATAAGAGATTGCTGAAATACAATTATTTTTAGACATCAGGGAGTTGTACATTGTTCCTGACTGCATCTGTTAAGATCCTGTGAAAACTGAGCCAGATGCTGCATGGTATGCAAACACTCTGAGTTGCAGAGATCATATGTGCAAAGACTATGAAAACACTCTCTAAAAAGTAACTGTGATTATGATCAACATGACAGGCAGCTAAGATTGAATTCTGTCCATTTAAATTGCATAATCCACTCAAGTTTATGGGAAAACTTCAGCTGTCACTGAAACTGGTCCTACTTATGGCAAAATTGCTCTGAAATATTTAATGTCAGCAAGGACTGCTAACAGAGGCAAGTGGAGGAAAATATTTTAGAAAGATAAAAATAAATACTTCAAGGAGTGATTGGAAATAATTCACCATACCAGATTCTCAGCAGGTATAAATCAGTTTAACTCCACTGACCTCTCATCCCCAACCCTCTCTCAGGCACACACCATTTAGCTTTGAGACATGGAATAAAAGTCTGCAGTCTGCCTAACAAACTGTATTGCTGCATGCTATAGTTTTTAATATATGATCTGCATGATTTACTATGTACATTACAAGTAACGGCTCACTGTAAGCTCAGCTGGCTGTTACAGCCTTGGATGGCAAAAACTTACTCCTATACATGCATCTATTGGAGTCAGACCCTGTGCTCAACTGATTGGATCCAGAGCTGCAATTCTGATTTAAATACCAGAACTATACATGACACTTCCTTTGTGCTTATGAATCTGCTTCAGATATCACCCCAGACTTAAATAAACATTTCCCAACTTGTAAGTAGCACAGTGCATGCTGCATCCTCTCTTTACAGCTACAACAGCCCTTGTTGAAATACAGTTTGACATGTTTAAAATGTAATTTTAAAGGAAGCATCGGCACCAGTTTTAACCCTTTTAAAAGATAATTATTTTCCCTTTCATGGCTGTATGTGTGTGTATGCAACTGTATCTATAGCTACATCTGCATCTACATTCTACATCTTCCTGTATTTAAAGTGCAGGCCCCCAAGGATGAGTATTGGTTACATTGCTCTTTAATATTTTCATAAATTATCTGGATCATGGGATCAAGTGTACCCTGATGAAATTTTCAGATGATACCAAACGGATGAGGGAAGTGGACATTTCGGAAGGGAGAGCCGCACTGCAGGAAGACCAGAATAGGCTGGAAGAGTGGGCTAACAAGAACCATAAAGGCCTTGCACCAGGGAAAGCATAATGCAGGAGCACATCACAGGCTGGGATCTCCCTGGAGAGCAGCTCTGTGGAAGGATCATCCTGAGGATCCTGGTGGACAAGCACCTCAGTGTGAGGGAACAGTGCTGTTGCAGCAAAGAAAGCCAGCAGGAAGGACACTGGGATGCACCAAGGACATCACCAGCAGAGAGACAGAAGTCATTATCCCACTCAGTATCCCAGCATTATCTTTCACCTGGGAGGTGCTACTTCCTGGCCACATTTGGAGTACTGTGTTCAGTTTTGGTCCCTGATACACACCGCCTGCCCCACCCCCCAAACAGGCTGAAGAGGATCCAGAGAAGGGCTACAGACATGATCCAAGGACTGAGAAGTCTGCCATATGAGGAAATGCAGTGAGAACTGGGTTTGTTCAGCCTTGGAGAAAGGCTTAGGGTAGACCTTATCACCGTGCTCCCATATTTAAAGGATGGATATAAAGAAGATGAAAACTCCCCTTTCACAAGGACTCATATGGAAAAGACAAGTGGTAATGGTTACAAGTTGATCCTGGAGAGGTTCCAATTGGACATGAGGGAAGATTTTCACAATGAGAACAATCAGCCATTGGAATAGTCTTGACAGTGAAGTGATGGATTCCCCAACACTGCACAGCATTAAGATTCAGCTGCACAGGGTGCTGAGCCATCTTGTCTAGACTGTGATTTTGCCAAGAAAGGTTGGACCAGATGATCCTTGAAGTCCCTTCAAATCTGGTATTCTAAGATTCTATGATTCTTTGACTCATTACAGTAATAGACTCCAAACAATTCATGATTGCAAGTGAAACATTTTTGTTTGCAGATTACTCTTTTTTCTCTGAAATTAATATGCCAATACTTCTTTCTGCTTTATCTTTTGAAGAAATTAATATGCAAAGGAAGGAAAAGCAAAATCCCTTGTGAAAAATTACCTCTTGCTTATACTTAAGAGTTAGCAGACATGAACTATGATTAATAGAAGAAAATTACAATAAATCAAACTTCAGGGAAAACTAACATTTGTGCTGAGATTTCCATCAGTCAGTTTGTTCCATTTAAACATAAAGACATTTGAAAAGCTAAAATTCTCTTCTCTTGCTGAAAGCAGACCCCTATTACCATTAACTTTTGGGATTGCTCCACCCTTCTCTGAAGAATAAACCTGAAATCCAGCAGTCATTGCAGCCACTAATAATTTAAGAAGCACTGTATTGCCCTTTTTATAGAAACTTTTAAAAATATTTAACATTTTATGGCTACATCAAATTGAGTGACTGTGGACAATGGACCCCAGTATCTGTTTTGGAGCAGAATTTTACTACTGGATTGACATGTGACTAAACAGAGCTATCTGATTTCACAGTCTTCACAAACTGTGTCTAATAGCATTTTCAAGAGCTAAACCATGAAAGGAGAAGAAACAGCCAACACAAGATTAATATTCAAAAAGCTTCTGCAAACTGAGGTATCACAAATCTAAGTTTAATTTCAAAAAAAGTAGATATTTCTGGCCTTGAAAACCAGAGACAAATAAAAGAATGGATCTAGACAAGAAGAAAGATAAAGTAATGCAGGCATTTCTGCACAACTCAGTTGGGTTCAGAAGGCTATTACTGTACTCATGAAGATACCCAACTCAAGCCTTCCAAAATATGAAAATTTGGTTGATTATCAGGCTTGCTTATGCATGCCTTATTTACTGTCTCAGACAAGCAATAACTTTGAAAATGACTAAGTAGTAAAATGGTCAAAATTATCTGGAACAGATTTTTTTTTTTAAAACTGATGGCTGCCTTTTTAACTCTGTATTTTTATAAATTTCATGTTTGTAAACACCTTTAAACTCGACTTCGAAAGATATACAATGACTGGGGCATGAGGAAGGCTGTTTATTGACTTGTTCCTCATAGTAACTGCAATAGATTTATAGCAGAAACAAAATTTGTTCAGAAAGAGATGTACAATATTACACTTCCTTCTACTTCTGAAAAAAATAGCATCTTTTCACAAAACAGAAGGTTTATAACGCTGATACCATGTAGTAAACACATTATAACACAGTGTATCATTTCAAAATAGAAATATCTTCGGAAAACTCCTCTTACTAGAGAACCTATTTTTCATATATTTTGCCAAGTATTTATGTAATCATATTTCAAATAAATATGCCAGAATCTTTGTGAGGGTTTTAATTAGAAGATCAATTTCATTAGCCAGAAAACATAAAAAACACCACCAACAAAATATCACACTGCAAGCACATTAATCTGATTTCAGCTGATGATCATGCTTTAGTTTTCACACAGTCCCAGACGAATACACAGATTGTGGCCTGGTTGAAAACAATGGAAAAACTCCACTAGCTGTTAAAAGAGCTAGAATTGCAAACCCAGTCTAAGCTTGCATAGTGAATAATATGGGCAAATCTCTGCTTCATTAAGTGAAGTGTCAAACAGCTGTAATGGCTACAGAAGATCACAGAGACATGGCCCATTGCTGAAGATATTCAGCCTGTGGTAGCTCTAGATCTGAGTTTGTTTCTCTGTGAAACACACAATTCTGTCTTAGCTACACAAAACACATATTTAACATCTTATTTTTATCCATCTGTGATGACACTTAAATCCTGGTTTACTTTTCTCCAAGCTGCCTTCTGTGATCTCAGTAAGCAGAATTTTTTTTTAGATCAGTAACACTTATTTCTCAAAACAGATATTATGTCTTATTACCTGTGCTAGTTTGAAAGCAAACTAGTGAGAGACTTCGAATCAGAAATACAATTTAATAGGAAAAATAAAATAAATGTAGTAGTACAAAAAAAAACAACCCACTGACAGAGTCAGGGTACAAACCTGACCCCCTGACAGTCAGGGGGTTTGGCAGAAGTTCAATCAAATGGTGGCTGCAGTTCTCCTGGAGTGATGGTTCCGTTGAAGCAGTGATTCTATAGAGGAGGTCTGGTCTTCCTCTGAAAGTCCAGTGGCGGAGTAGGAAGGGTCTGGTCTTCCTCTGGTAGTCCAGCGGAAAAAAGGCTGCCTGTGGTGTTCCAAACCTCAGCTTATATTCAGGATGGAATGCTTGGTTCCTCCCTCTGGGCGGAGTATCTCACAATGGGATGTAATCTTATCAGCCATGCGGTGATGGCCCATTAACAGAAGATGTCCCCCTGGAGGGAGGATGGGTCATAGGAGAGATAAGAACTCTGCTGCACCTGGTGTCAACAGCTGGCCCATTAACAGAAGATAGCCCCAGGAGCTTATCAGGGATGAGTCATGGAGGGGATGGGGAACACTGTCCCACCGGTTCCAACAGCTTATGAAGATGGTAACAGAATACATACTTTTGGATACATCTTACACTGTAACCTAGGACATTACCCCACAGGCATGTCTGTGGTGCAAACTGTATGCTCATTTATGGTCAGTTTTGTACATGAAATAATCCTGACTGAGAATAAAGAGAGAATTGCAATTCAGATATGTCTCAAGAAAGAAGAAGGCTAAGTTGTTTTTGCTATTTTCTTATGTGGTAGGTTAATACCAACATAATTTTTCATAGAAAATGAAAAGTGCTATCACATAGGATTTATAACAACGTTTAAATATAGATGTGAGGTTTTTATTAGTAATTTTTCACTTGCTCTAAAATCATGACCATAAAAAGATAACTGTACTCTGCCTAAAAGAAGAAAATCTTTTGTTCTTAAAATTATGGTGCATTTTCATATCTCTAAGCATTATGTCATAAATCCTCTGTTGTAGATTCTCCACTCACCTTATCTCAAACTGATGAAATTTACACATAGAGGACAAGATTCTCAATTTTTTTTTAAATTCTGCAACCCTCTGTACAGCCCAAGGATTGTCATGGGGAAGACAGTAGGGAAGGGCTACCAGAGGTGAGATCACAAGATCATACTGAGATTGTAACAGCTGTAAACCCCAGTGAGATATTTGTATAACCAAGAGCTGGAACCTTTGCTTATATGAGAAACTTAACGAGTCTGTAAAAATCAAAAATGTGTGGTTTCTTACTGTTTAGTCATGAAGAACTAGATTGATTCTTCTGCAGGTACTAGATCGTGATTAAGGCTTCATTTATCATGAAATAGAACTCTCATGGAACACTGCACAAAAAAACCTTTTTTAAAAAAAGCATTAAATCATGTTTTATGGAAGAGAGTTAAATAGAGAGCAGTTGTGATATGACATAAGTTAATTTACATATACCTTGAAAATTGTCCTGAGTATTGGTTATACCTCAAATTTTATAGCCTCAGTTTATTAACACTGAAAGCAGTATTGTGGAATTGGAAAAGGCCTGGAACTTTGTGTTGGGTTGACTTTGTGTGGCTGCCAGAGAGCCACTTAGCTCCTCTTTCACTGTCCCACTCAAAGAGGAAAAGGGGAGAAAGTACAGTGAAAAAGCTTTTGGGTCAAGGTAAAGCCACGGAAATCACCCACAAGTCACTGGCATCAGGAAAAGATTGTTCAACTTGTGGGAAAATAATTTCATGCCAGTTAAAATAGATCTGGAGGCAAATTAAAACACCACCTTCCCCAACACCAACACCTTTGTCACCCACTCAATTTGACTCTTTCATTCTCAGGTCCCCTATATCCCCCAGTCATGTCCAAGAGGTGCAGAGGGGGTGGGGAGTGTTAGGTTACTATGAGTACATAACAGCCCCTTCCTGCCTCTCCCTCCTTCTCATATTTTTCCTCAGCTCCAGTGTGGGTCCTGTCCACAAGCTGCAGGTTCCTGCCCATGGGCTGAAGTTCCTCTCCATGGGTCTCAGTTCTTGTCAGGAGAAGCTGCTCCAGTGTAGCCTCCTCAGGGCCACAGTGGAACAACCTGCTCCAGCATGGGTGCAATTCCTGTCACATGCTACAATGTGTGCTCTATGGGGCCACGGCTCCTGTTAGGGGAACCAGCTCCAGCATGGGCAGTCCATGGCCATAGTTCTTGTCAGGAAAGCTCTGCACCAGCGTGAGCTCTCCAGGGCCACAGCTTCTTTCAGGAAAGCTTGCTACAGAATGGGCACTCCACAGTCACTAGCTCCTCCAGGCCATACCCACTGGTTCCAGGATGGGGTCCCAGAAGAGGCACAGCCTGGGTACCTTTAATGGTGTTTCATCTTCCCAGGTGCCAGGCCACAGGCAAGTCTCTGCTCTGGCACCTGAGGCACCTTTCCTGCTCCTGCCCTGCCCCCAGTGCTCGCAGTGTTCTCCCTCACTCTTTTCCCATCACACCTCACCACCTCAGCAGCGCTTTGCCCTTTGTCAGGGACTGTCAGCAGTGTCCTCAGCATGGCTGCCTGGCACAGCCCTCAGGAGCTACCAAGGAGGCTGGCTGGAACCGGCTGGAACCGGCTGGAACCGGCTGGAACCAGCTGGAACCGGCTACATGCAGTGCATGGCTGCCTGGCACAGCCCTCAGGACCTACCGAGGGAGCTGGATGAAACCGGCTGGAACTGGCTGGAACCGGCTGCATGCAGCTCAGGGTGGCCACCGGCCTATCGCTCAGGGCGCCTGCTGCTGCCCTGGTGCCCGTGCCCTGCCAGGGCCGCCCTAAGCGGCCTGCTGGCAATCCCTCAAGGCTCAAGGCACAACACCTTCCCTGCCAGGCATCATGGATTCAGCCGAGCCTCTTCTGCCTCAGGACAAGATGGGGGAGAACACAGAGAACATGTGGAAGACATGGCCAAGCCCTGAGCTCCCTGGCACAGCAGCTGGGGGAAAGCAAATACAGCTGGGGACCAGCTCCCAGACAGAGCTGAGAACTGGTACAAATTCCGTCACTGAGTCTCTAACCAGGAGCTCATGTATGAACTGAACTTTCAGTTCACTAAAATTCAGAGCTGTGCTACAGCTGAGCACACACCTTCATGGTTCTCCAGGACATGAGTGATTTTCTCACTGGAGTTTAACTAAACAGCCAGCTTCACTGTGCTTTCCGCTCCTTTAGAAATGTATATGCAGAGTAACTGCTCTATGTGTCTGTACGGATCTCCCTATAAAGACACAGACCAGCAAGTGTAGTTGGATGCTAACTACCCTTATGTGCAAGACACACAGGGCTTTTCCTTCACTTTTGGAAAGACTGTTTCTTTAAAAGGAAAGAAAATGGTCGGTCTTCTTCCTTCCTTATGAAACCATTGGCATCCTTGAATTATAATAATTGTATAATTATAATATATTGTATATGGGAAGACTCCTTTGCCGAAGTTTGTTAAGGCATCTTATTTATTGTGTTGCTGTAACACAAAATTGTTTTGGGAGTGACGTATTTTAGCCACAGAAGCTGGATATCAATATTCTTTGAAGAAACAATGCACTCAGGGTATTCTCTTTTCAGAACAGATATACCGTGGTGCACCAGCTCAGGTATAATAAGCACTCACTGAAAAGAGGGAATAACATTTTTCAGACCTGATCCCAATGTATCTAGAATGTGTAAATTTTTACAAAAAGTAAATGGGAAATACAGATTAGATATTAGGAAAACGTTCTTCACAGAAAGGGTGATAAAATACTGGAATGATCTGCCTGGGGAGGTGGTGGAGTCACCATCCCTAGATATGTTTAAAAAAAAGACTGGATATGGCACATCATGGATATGGCCATGATCTAGTTGAGGTGTTAGGGCGTGGGTTGGACTTGATGATCTTGGAGGTCTCTTCCAACTTAGACATTTTGTGAATTCTATGAATAGAAAAGCATGAGTATGCTATGAATGCTCAGGTCCACTCTGCAACAGAAGACATAACCCACGGAATATGAGATTAAAATACATATGTACATAGTTTATACACTTTTATTGGGCAGTAAGTCTATAGATTTCACAAGTGCACAAAAGGCCACATACATTTCAAATACATCCAGCTACAATTCAAACATTTCAGAAATAAACTGAGAATTAGGACATGTCAAAATCAAAACCTGAAAAAGAAAACATTAAAGCTGCTACATGCAGTACTCTAAAACAGAGCAAGGACAACTGAGAGAAACTTTGTCAAGCAGAACAGCATCTCATTCGTTTATTTCACTACAAGTTTTCTAGCAACATGTAACATGGTTTATGGTGCCCATTATATAGATTACTATACAGAGAAAAAAAACCAGCCAAACAAACAGGCAAATAGACACAGCCTACTTTGGCAAAATAACAGGAACCAGGACAACTAAGCTTACCTGTAAGTGGATGAACTCAGTAGTATGTCCTCGACATTCTTTGTTGTCTGCCTAGTCTCAATACTACTACATTTTCCTTTAAAGCAAGTGTAACTTGAAAAAAAAATTCTCTTTCAAATTACATGAAAATGAAACAAATTTGGTCTTGTTCCTGCAAGCCCACAAAAATTCTTAATGTTTAAATTGTCGTGGTCTAAACTTTTATTGGACCTGATAACTATGAAATAGTTATTTTTCAGATACAGATACACAGCTGGCAAATAACTACTTACAAATGTAATGCCAGTACTAAGGGCATTTTAAGCTGACATTTTAACAATGAGCTGGCTCTAGAGCTCTGATAGCTTGCTAGAAAATTTTTGTTTTCCCTCTTTTTTTTTTTTTAAAGCAGTTAATAAATCCGTGAAGACACAGTACAGGGAATGGATGGGGTTTGGAATCAGACTAAGAGCATCCATGAAAGGGGTACTAGAAAAATATTAATATACATACATAAGAAACATAACAATCTAGAAAAATCTTTTATTTTCATCTCTTCTGAAGAAATCCAGAAGTGTCATGTTGTTCATATGGCTATACAAAATCACCCAGTTTTCACTGCCTTCTACCATAATTCCTTCTTATCATATTGTTGTTCTGGATTTAACTGTGGCTTCTCTTACACTCTGCAACTCACTTGAACTCTCAGGGCTGGCTCCTGTTTTGAGGCGCCTGCTTCCATCCTCACATAGATTAGAAGTTTGTGCAGCAATCACTTTGTGCATATCTAGGATTTCATGCTAGCATCAAAGAAATGACCTATTGATGAGAAATATTTTTAATACACTCTCTCAGGAAGCAGAATCAGACATAATGATTACCATCCTTCATAAAGGTGACCTGGAGTCCATATTCAGAGGTATGATCTCATTGTGATGTCGTCTGATGAAGCACAGTATCACATCTTGAAAAATGTATGTTATGGTATACTGAAGACAAGACTGAAATTGGAATGGCATTTCCTCCAGATGTTTCCTTTCAACAGTTCTCTTCCAACAACTGCTTCAGTTTGGGGTTTTGGTGAATTTTTTTCAAGAAATAAGGGGGTCTTGTGAGGTATTTTTCCTATCTGAAATATAGCTCTTGTCACTGCTGAAAGAACATGGTCCAAACACATCCCCCTTTTCTAATTTGAGATCTGTTTTCATAGTGCTTAGTTTTTCTGTGGAGCCAAAGGCTTTCAGCCTCAGCATCATTTGACTCAGTTTCTAAACTATTGCCCAACTTGTATCAATCATTGACCATGCATATTTTTGTTAGAAATTATAAAAAAAAAAAAAAAAAACTTAAAAAAAATGAGAGAGACAACAAAGAACCTCACATTCATCTCAAAATATTCAGTGGTAAATGTTCTTGTCTGGAAACCTTTGGAAAATAACAACAATTAAGGCTGTCCTCTATAACATAACATTGTATTGACATATGGACATACTCAAACACTGACGCAAACTGAAACTAACATTGATGGCAATTGTTACATAAATTCATACCTGAGTACAGAACTGATCCTTCTTTTCAGCAAAACCAATATCTACTTGTTTAAATAACCAAAGCTTGTGCTTTTACCTTGTCCTCTAGTTTATCTTGCTTAGCAGATGCAACAGACCAATGTCTAACTTAAAGTTGCTTTGCAGCTAAGAAATAAATCTAGAAAAGTCTTTTCAGATTCTGTTCCATTCCCATTGCATCCAATCTCATCACCAGACATGTGGAACCTATGGAAGAAGAGAAATATGAAAAAAATAGAAACACAATATCAAGAAATACTGAGAATTTTTTCTGTGTAGAGATGAATATGTTGAAACATTAATTAATTATGGAAAATTAATTATGGGAAAGGATTTAAATAAATTATTAATTTAGGGAAAAAAGAAAACTACATTTTTATGTTGAAATTCTCTGACCATACATATTTCCTTTTATCTCAAAGAAACTATATCTAACTAAAATATTTGATTTAAAAAGTGATAATTATGAAAAAATGCTACAACTGTGCTGAGCCAGACTTTTACAAGGGAAGACACAAAAATGGTGCATGAAAACAGTCTTTGTTTGAATTTCACATGGGAAAGTTTTAAAAGCTCAGCAATTCCTTTGCTGAGGAAAAGAGGTTGCTGCCCAATTCTGCTCAGAACCAGTTATTTAGTTGTGTCTGATCTTGCAACTTAAGAATCTTAGACAAAATTTTAAGAAATAAAAAAGGATATGCAATGCATCAATCACACATATACATACAATGATTAATTTCCAGTCCTACCTATCTGTAAATCAAAATGCAGTTATTAGTTAAGCTGTTATTAACTATAATTATCTTTTGTTTGCTTCTTCTAGTCAGGTTGCCATAGTCATTGTCTGTATGACACTATTACATGTTTAAATAGTGGAAAGCTCCTTTGGCAGATCAGTCTTAACTTCAGCAGCACAATTGTTCAAAGGAGGAAAAAACTTCTTTAAAGTATTTCCTAAAAGGACATCATATAAGTGTAAATATATTAAAGCTGATGAAATTAAAAGATTGTTTCTCTTTAACTGATTCTACATGAATTCAGATCTCTAAAGAGAATATTAGCAACATGATAAAATTAAGACCCTTGCTAACATTTGCTTCTTTTTGGTGCCTCAGACATCTGTGCTTAATTATACTTGTCAGTGGACAATATAACCTCTTCATGCGAGCTCACATGCATCTTAGAGCAGAGGGAAGATGAAGTTTCTTGAAGAGAGCCTTAGAGGTAAGAGCGTATTTGCCTTCTATAATTTCTCAGATGACAGCATATGAATAACAGACTTTGTGGCCCACTGCCATTGTTGGAGGGTGGCAGAAGAGAAACTTACATGAAAAGAAGACATAGTTATGGTCAGACCAAAACCCTACATTTTCCATGCTTCAGTGAATCAGAAAGGCTTAGAAATTTCAAATTTGAAATAGCGCTACTTAGGTATTTAGACAATTAAAAAATTAAACTTTCACGTCTTTCTAATTAGAAACAGGAATTGAACCACTAATTGTTTTTATTTCTAATTCAGAGTAGATTTGGAGACACACTTCCATAAGCAGTGGTAAGCTTCCATGACACACAGGAGACCAGGGACAGACACAACTAAAAGCAGCCATATCCATGAAGATTTTTAGCAACATGTGTTTTCTTGTATTTACAACACAGCAAAAGCAGTCATGTGATCAGTCACCCAACACCAGCCCATACACAGGACTTAATTTAATACAAATGCCTTCCAACTTAGGGAATCAAAAAGTATATGTTCCAAAGAAGAAAGCTAACAGACGTTCAGAATCAGTATGTTCTTCCTTCAGTAATTTTCTTTCCCTTCTTCTCCCCAGCACTGGGATGTATTATAGGTAAACAATGTTGATAGAGTGAATAAAGACTCAAACAACTGCTTTTCCTAAATTGAACAGCTATGGATGGGGAAGGCAAATTTTTTGTTTGTTTGCTTTCCAGTGACTTTCTTTCATACACCTCCCACATGCAAAAACTAACAAATAAAAATCTCAGCAGCAGCTATTACTTCATAATTGCATTTAAAATATTACATATTGAAGGACCCTAAATGAACTTATATAGAACTTGCTCACATGATGTTTGTTGACATTTAGCACTAGTAATTATGGCTTAATTTTTAGTTCTTTTTTTAGCTGGACTCATGCAGAAGAGTATTTGGACCAATATCCTTGAGTTCCAGCAGGAGACCAGTGCTGGGGGAGTGGATTTCTGCTTCAAGTTATTTAGATGTGTAGGTTTTAACTTTGTAGACTTGCTCCTTCCGGAAAGTTAAGGCTATTACCTGAGAAAGCTACTAAAGCTGCAGCATGAGTTTAAACCATCCAATAAATGCAACCAATTCAACTGGCCAGCCACACAATATACAACCTAGAAATCTGATCTAGGTTTTGGGGGGTTTTGCTGAGGTGTATTTAACCCAGATCACTTCTCTAATGTGTTTCACTGCTCAGATACTGAACAGTATCAGTGTAATAGCGGCAGCAGTATGCTTCAAGAATAAGCAGCAAGAGATGAGGACAGTCAAATGAAATGCACACATCTGCTGTAAAAAATGCTGCCAAACTGTGGACTAATATAATTAACAAATCATCCCACTGGCTCCTCTGAAATTGCCTTAGATGGTGAACCAAATTCAAGCACAAGAGCAAGCCACGGCGATATTTTGCTTCTAGTGTTATTAACCCACAGAGGACTGTGGGAGATGTGCTGTTATGAAAGCATAGCAGCAAGATGTTTTGGGGAGAACTTTTTTTATTATTTCAGGATAACTTCTATATAATCTGATACATAACTTATATTTGATTTGTAAATACAGGTACTTGGCTTCCAGTGTTGGTTCTATCTTTTCTGCAAATTCTCTTAATCCCTAATAAAACTCAAGTTCTCTCTTCATTACTCCATAGTGTCAGTTGCATTTATTCTGCTCTCTGACTGGTCCTGCACTTGAATGGTACTGAAACCTGCAAATATTTCTCAAAATATGGATTTCTGACTCTCCAGGAATTTATACTCCATTGATTTCATTGATGCCTGGTGGATCACATCCACTCTAGCAGAGTCTAGGAGACAACACACAAATTTCCTCCTGACAGGTGAGTACAGGTCTCAATTTCATATCACAGCTGATAAGCAGCTATTTATGGGCCAATAATTGAATCCCACAACTTTACAATCTGCCTTTTCCTGTCAGCTAGGAACCTTGCCACCATCTCAACACGGTTCCCGCATCATGGTGGTGCAACCACGTTACAATTTTTCAACGTTTTCACGTTACAACTAAACCACAATTTAGCATTTCAGATTTGAATCACGTTTGTTTTGCTGCTTTGAAAATGAGGGTGAAAACTGCTTGAGTAGTAGAAATGCCGATTCACAGCTGCTGTTGATTGTTTTAACTCCTTTGATGTCAGTAATTGGAAGCAAGATGAAGAGCAGCTGAGGGGTTGTTTGACTCCTTTACACGAAACAGCCACTGCTCCACATCAGTGTCATCTGGAGAAGCCCTCTGATGGCCCTGGAGATGAGGACTTAAAAAAGGATACACTGCTGACTGGCTGACTGTCAGATCTTCCACTGTGCTGATCTCATTCCAGAAATTACACATCTGCATGTGGTCAGGATGACAAGATGTTTCACTCTGTGTTGCCTCAGTGCCCTGCTCTGGTAGTTGCTCATCATTTCTCAGAAGTGTGAAACTTTCCACATTTTCACTACTTAATGGAAATGAAAGGGGGGTATTTTCCCAAGAAGCTTAAAATGCCGTGTTCTGAATTTCCATTAGGGGATGATAGTCTGCCATCTCACTGTTATTTCTAATGTGTATAATATTCAATAGTTGCAATCATAGTGGATTTTATTCCAGATACAGTAAGCAATCTTTGTAACTAAAATTTTCATTTAGAAGTTTTTCTGTTCTTGTTCCTCAGATTCAAAATACTGTTATACATAGGTTATCCATATACAGGGATTATTACAGCAACAGGGAAGCTGTGGTGTTCAAAGGACTTCAATGAGGCGAGGTTTGCAGATAGAAGTAAAAACCTTGATTTCAGGATGAACACAACTCAGTATGAGCTAAATCAAGAGTCAGCGATTGCTGAAAACACGCACAGAAAAGCTCCTCACTAAGATCAAGGGAGCCCTTTCAAGATCTGCCAAATACCAGATCTCTTGCACAATGCTCATTTCCTTTGTTCCTTTGCTGTCTGGAGGCATGGCTGCTAACTTTGTCAGCAAATGAAGAACTAAACGGGAACGTGAAAAAGTTACTCTAAAATGCAAAAGAAGCGATGGGGAGTTGTTTTGACTACATCACACGTGAAAGGAAGGAGCTATCAGCAGTGATCAATCTTGCGCAACATGGGTAGGCCAGGCTCACTGTGCTTCTGCGGCACTGGTTTTAGGAATCAAATACCCCCCACCGGGGGACAGCAGGGAAGACCCCCTCAGCACAGCGACGGTGGGGAAGGCTTCCCACACAAGGGTACCAAGATTTCTTCCGAAATCTAAAAGGAAAACTCAATCTCCTCCGCACTTCCTTTCTCAGAACACGGTCCTGCGCTTGGCTGGAGCTGCCCACCCGCTGCTCGGCGGGAGATTTTAGAACAAGTTTGCAGGATCTCCGTCCCCCTTTGCTGGCCCGGCCGAGCAAGTGTGTCGGGGTGAAGCGAGGGGGAGGCGGCCCTCTCTGCTCCGCTGGTGTCGGGATGGCGGCGTCCCACGGGGCCGTGCACTGCTCGGGGACACGGGGGCCCGGGGGTCGTGTCCCTTCCGCAGCGGCCCCGTGGGCGCGGGCGGGGCGGGGAGAAACCCGACCCCCGCCGCCTGGGAAGGGAGAGGGGCTCCGGCCGTGCGGGAGGAGGTGGCGGCGTGCCCGTATAACTCCCCCATTCGCGGGGACACCCCCGGCCCGGGCCGCGGGGAGGGCGACCCAGGGCGGGGCGGGGCAGGGCAGGGCGGGGCGCGGCGCTGCCCTGCCGCTGAGCGGCGGGAAGCCGGCGTCGGTGCGCTGCCGGTCGGCCGGAGCCATGCGGAGCTGCGGGAGGGCGCGGGGCGCTGCGGACTGGGCCGCCCCGCTGCTCCTGCTGTGGCACTGCCTGCCGACGGCGCGGCCCTACAACCTGGACACGCAGCACGCGCTGCTCTTCCGCGGGAGCAACGGGACCCTCTTCGGGTACTCGGTTCTCCTGCACCACCACGGTGACGAGCGATGGTGAGTCCCCGGCCCGGCCGCCCCCGCGGGGGCCCGTCGCGCCTTGTCCCGGCCGCGGCTCCTCACGCTGCTGTCTCTGCCCCGCAGGCTGGTGGTGGGCGCGCCCCGGGCTAGCTGGCCCGCCAACGAGTCGGTGGTCAACCCTGGGGCCATATTCCGGTGCCGGATCGGGGGGAGCTCCGGCGGAGGGTGCGAGCAGCTCCAGCTGGGTGAGTCGGCGGCGGGGCGTGGGCGGGGAGACCCCGGCGCGGGGTGGCAGCCGGGGACGGAGGGTCGGTGCTCGCCGTCCTGCGCGCACCGCGGCTCTGCTCCGCTGCCTTGTGGGCCCTTCCGGCTTAAACTGCAGAGTGCTCTGCCTCTCGCTAAAGGGCAAGATCAGCGCTATTGCCCAGAGACTGTAGCGACGACGTCAAGAGAGAAAACATGCACCAAAACTTCATTTGGGGAAGTTAGGTGTGACAGATGTCGTTCCCACAGCCATTTCGCACCTTTCAGCCTCCGGGTACAAAGGCCCACGAGAGTTTCGGTCTGACACTGCTCTGCGGAGAGCTGGTGCAGCTTTCAGGGCAGTGGGTGAATGCAATAAGCACAGGGATGGGGGGATGGAATTATGTGCCTAAATAATGTTTTCTTCTGCAAAGCCTTCTCTTCGTAGAAACCACCCTAAAGTAACTCTGAGCCACAATTGTCTTGCTGATGGGTTCTCCCTGCTTGCAGATTTATTGGACTTTCAGGCAAACAAAGCCTGAAATTTTGACTGAATCAGTTTTTACGGCTCCTGCATTTAACTTAACTTCTCTCTATTTCTGCAGTCTCCATACATAGGAGATGTAACTGGCTGAACTAACTCAACTTTCAAGTGTTTGATACTTGTTAAAAAGGGGAAGGCTTTGCAGTGGGTTGCCGTGAACATGTGTGAATTGCTTTGGGCTCTCTTCCTGTCCCACTTGCATACAGTACTGTTCACGCTATTCATATGCTGTGGAGAGAATCTTTCTCAACTTGTACTCTGCCACTCTCTGACCAAGAGTATCCCATCCGTTACGAGCGTGCCACCCAGTAAGGAGAAGCGCGGGAAAGGGCTATCCAAATATTTGAAAGCAATAGCGCGCCATGAACTGGTGGCTGTCAGGGCAAAGCTCATCATTTTGTGACCAAAAAAAAAAGATTAAACAATTATTCCTCTACACATCTGTGGATAAAACTTAGAACTGACAGGTTCTGTCCATTTTTTTTGCTACAAATGGATATGTGAGTTATATTTTGTAACTGGGCTACAAAAACCTAAGGTACTTCAGTGGTGTTTTACATGTAGTCATATAAGACAAGCAGTTGCTACTAGAAAGAGTGGAAATTAATTTTTTGCCGGCAAGTAGTTTTTGGGGGTTTTGTTGAGTAATTTTGTTCCAATACTATATCTATTAAAAAATTATTCATAACTAAGAGATTTTTTTTCCCGACTGCCTGTTTGTACGAGGAGGTTTGCAAAAAGTCAAAGAGGTCAACTAAAACAGTGAAATAGCATGTGCTCAGAGGCAATAAGCCCCTGTTCCTGCATTGGTGGTAAAAATAGTCCTTTACTGTGTGAAGGGAAGGAAAGGAAGGGTTGAAAGTTTCAGGTTCTTTGAAAACTACATACATCTGCAGTGCCTCTCAGTTTACTCATTTAGCCAATGGAGAAACAAAAATAAAGAAATAAAATGACTGGTTTTTCTTCAGTAGCTTAGGGGATCCTAAGTGAAATGAGGCAACAGGTACGTGAAAATGTTTATGTGGTTCCAAAGGCTTAGGTTAACATGGCCTCTATTCCCAGGTTTAGAGGCTGCAGGTTACACAATGTACTTTTTAAAAAAATAGTTATACCACATGAAATTTTTGCAAACTTTAGGTTTCTATTACTGCTAGATGACATCTTTGCTTCACTAAGGTTCATGTGTAGTATTTCTGAAGTTAAATAAATGCTGAAAAGAAGTGCTGTATTGTAAAATAGGTCATTGAGGTCAATGAAGAAGCCAAAGGCAGCTGTGGTGCATGGATTGTGAATGAAGTGGGGTAGTATCTGAGGTCAGAGAAATATGCAGGGGAACTTGCAATTACAAAGCTGAACTTAATTTTCTCTCGTCTAACTCATTCAAGTTCAGATTCTGATCTCACAGAATAGGGAATTTCCTTAGAAAAATGTGTGGTGAAATATTACATTGCTGAACAGGCACAATGAGAAATAAGTGTTTCTATCTTGCTCCTTAATAGTGGAATTCACATTTTGTTCTGGTAAAAACATCTTTGAGGTGGTAAGTTTCTAATTATAAGTCATAAAATCGTGGAGGTGATAACAGGCAATAGAAGTGGTGTTCCAAATGTTGGGCTTCTGTAATAAATGAATGTGAATTACTTGGGGAGATAAATATGTTAAAATACTCTGTTTCTCCTTTTTGCTAAAGTAGCCTTGAAACTGCCATTACTAATTAATGAGGGATTCATGAACAATTAGGAAGCCTCTGATCACACAAAACTGCTGCTGTATTTTTATATGTCACATGTTCCTATCTGCTTCTTCAGTAGCAAAAGAGCTGCTGGGAACAATCTTATGCTGCAGTCATCACAGCATCTTGGATAACTCATCCAGACATACTTTAAAGAATTTTAATGTTCTTCAAGATGTTGCAGGCCCTGGCCTGGTTTAAAAGCTGAAAAGAGCCATGAGATACACTACCAAGTCATTCTCTTCCTAGCCCCTCATTGGCACTGTTAAATCTCTCTCTGACTGATAAATAGAAGAGTTTTCAGCCTCTTTTTGAGTCTAGTACTTCTGTTTATGGCATCAAGTGTTCCAGACTGCAGATTTATTTGTATTTGGAGTATTTTAAAATAAAAGCTTATGTTAGATGCAGAGGCTTGTAATCAAACTTCAGACACAAGTACAAAAGAAAGTGCTTCAGGTTGAAGCACTGTGCCCATCTTCTAGTCTTGAGTTTCAAATCCTTGCCCACCCACATCAGTTTGGGATAGTCACAGGTTATAGCAGAGGAACATACACAAAGTTCTTTAGATGTTTTGACTTATTGAATTTTGGACTTACAAAATGTTACAGAAATTCTTCAATAGCGCTGCTCTCAGATTTGAAACAGTGATTGACTGGCTAAAGTATATAGGAAATAAAAATTTGTGCAGTTTGCTATCCAGTCTAAAGAAAAAATTAGTTTTATCTACAAATGAAAGCAGTACATTCAGTGCATACTGTTTAGCATAAGGCCAGAAAGCTCTGCCTGCAGTTTCAGTCTTGCTCCCTTCCTTTAAGTTTCTGGTACAATTAACCTGTGAACAAATTGCCCTCTAGCTCCCCCAGCTGAATCATTACAATGGAAAAGTGAACAGTTAATGGCTTTCTCCAAAAGGCAGAGCTGTGTTTATTCAACTTATATTTAGGTAAGTTTGGGTTTTGGTAGTGAGGCTTTTTTATGTCGCTTGCACTGCTCCTACCTTGCAAGTGACCTCTTTCAAATAGCCATACTACTCCAAGGAACATGGGATCTTGTGGACCTAGGTCTGTTACAGAAGAATGGAAACAGGTGTCATTTAAAATGTTTTGGGTAGAAGTCATTTGAGGCATGTAAGAGGCATAAAACCTACCAGGTCTGTGAAAACAGAAAATTCTTCCTGGGTGAGTAAAAATAGACTCTGAGGCCCTGACATCTAGGGGCAGGATATCAGAAGGCTTATTGCCTTTGCAGTAGACTTCATAGTTTTCGTCAGTTAGCTATAGGACCAGAGGAGTTATGGGAGGATAAAATGGGTCATGAGAGGCTGTTGGGCATGGAAAACACTGGAGCAAGTTACATAAAACTGGTTTCTCAGATGGCATTGCAAACATCTGTATTATGATCCTTGAGAGCAAAACCAGAAGTGGCTTTATGAGTTATGACCTTATTTATCTGCAGTTGCATTGTTTCTGTGGATGTGTTCAGAGGGGATTATAGCAGAAGTGTATCTTCCAGCTGTGTAATGTACACAGGCATGGGCAATTACTTATTTCCCAGTGACTTCATGACAGCACGTGCTCCTTTTCCCTGAGGCAACCAAGCTGCCGAGTCCTCTTGAGCTTATTCAGTGCTGCTCTGTTGCTTGTGCAGAATACTGTATTATCTCATTTGATAAAGCTTTTATAATGTCATAGCCTGAGCAGGGACTCATCAGGGTGTCTGGGATGTCAGGTTCTCACTTCTCTCTCCCACAAAGGTCTGTATTTCAAGGTGGTTGCATACTTGCCAGTCAGAGAGGAAACATAAGGCAGCGCGTCAGCAAAGGGCCAAAATAATGCTGAATCACCATATGCTGGAGCAAAGGAAAGGGGGAATGCAATCCAATGAGTGTCAAGGAATGGTGGTGCTTTTTCGTGTTATAAACCTCTGAAACAGGCACAGGAATTAAGCACTGAGGCTGAACTTACTCATCTCTCACATCATCATTGTCTGGTTTCATTTGATTTACTGATAAAAAGTCTCAGTCTCTTGGGTCTAAGTTTATTGTCCTGGTCTGTGGGCCTGATATTTCTGGGTCTGAGAGATTTTAGCCTGCTAGCCTGCTAACTTTCTCCCAAGGGAGAAATTCTTAAGAAAACTTCTTCTCAAAACAAATCCTGGCAAACAACTATCCTTTCTCAAAACGCTCTTTCTCCAGGTTGTGTTTTGCTTTTCTAGCTCTCAAAACATTTTAGCTGTTTCTCTAGTTTAACCAATGGGATTAGAGAGGTGTCGTTCCTATTCACCAATCATGTTAAGTCTGTATTGCAACACCTTATAAAAAGGTAGCAAGAATCAGACAATAAAGTTTTTTTCTATACTCTTTGACTTCTGAAATATTTGGAGTCTCTCATCTTTTTTTTGTGTCCTACAACGACGCCGGTCTTCTCTACTTCTTCCATTTCCTGCAAATTCACATAAAAGCAAGTCCCAGGTAAGTCATTGTTATAGGAGGATGGAACATGTTGCTAGAAGATAATTACCAGAAGTGCCTTTTGCAATTTAAAGGAGGACTAATTCTTACATATGGGAGTGTAATGGAGTTTTCTGAGGAGATTTCAATCAGATTAAGGTGCTCTATAATTCATGCAAACCATGGAAATGTCTCCTTTAGGAAGTGAGAAGTTTTCCATTACATAACTCCAAAATTCAATTCCAAAACTAAATTCTACACTTGTTTCTGAAAAGCAGTATGTATTCAGTACATGGAAGTTCACATCTCTGACATTAACCAATGGGATAATCTATGTATTAAATTAAGCTGTCTAATGCATTGGACAGTAAGAAATGCCGGTTCTGTTCTCAGCACGGGTGTTTTGTTTCGTGGGTTAATTTTTGCAGGCTTTTTAGTGGGGTGAGGGGTGAGAAGGTGTGGGGTGTGATTTATGGGGCTTTTTTCCATGCAAACAGTGTCCCATCATCATTAGGACTCTTCTGGTCTGTACTGACATCCTCTTCTGGGTCACTAAACTAACCCTTAAACCTCAAACCTTTTGGGTTCACGTGTAGCTGTATTCAATCTGAGAAAGCCTTAAAAACTATGCAAAAGAGTTTGTTCAAATGACAGTGTGTTTTCTTATTTTATAAGAAGTTTTTTTTCATAAACTATCATGCTGATGCATAGAGAATACCAATTCAATAATTTTATTAATGCTTATTCATACAAAGTCTTTAAAATGAAAAGTTTGCGTTATATAACTTAGAATAAATGTGTAGCTTCTCCTTACCCTGGGTACCACTACTGCTTTTCAGAAGAAAGCAAATATTTGCTAACTTGGCAATATTGGAGCCTTTTGGGCTGTGGGGGCAGAGTTAAAAGACATTTCAATGTGTTCTCTCAAGGTTTTAAAAAATAAGTCTACTTAAGAGCTGCTGGTGAATAATTGCAACAGTGAAAGAAGTATGCAGGACATGCTTAGGTAATGATCTGCCATCTCCATTAGAGATGGCAGTCATACAACATTTATTTGATAGCCATTTGCAGTAGACATTCGTTTAAGGTCTGCTACCAGTAGACACATAGTTGGAGAGATGTTTGCTTTAGGCTAGAGTTTAGGCACTCAGAGGTATTACTTATATTTCTTATGAACTTTTAGGCTGAAGAACACTTTCAGGGACAGCCCGTCACCAAAATTGAGTGTAATGTGACTTTCTGAGTAATGATGGAGAAGCCCATCCTCACTGCCAGTCTATCACATTTAGAGCCAGTATGTTCCCTTTGGCTACCCACAACCACACCTTTGCTCAAGAAAGTAAAAAGTCTACATGACCTGTGTAAGACAGAGACAGAGGTCAGATCCACCAAACCCAGAGTTCTTGGGTGCTCCTGTGACAGCCCACATTGTCCTTCACCTTGTCTCTCTGTTCAGAGCATTGGTCTTTGTCTCCTAGGCCATCCCAGTGGAGAGCGCTGTGGGAAGACTTGTTTGGAAGAGCGGGATAATCAGTGGCTGGGTGTCAGCTTGTCAAGGCAACCCAAGGAGAGCGGATCTATCGTTGTATGTATTAACGCTGGGTCTGTGTGTCTGTTTGTCACACTGCAGTTGGCTTTCTTAGGCTTCCATGTCGAATGCTGCATTTGTTTTATATCCATAGGCTTGTGGACATAGATGGAAAAATGTGTTTTATGTGAAAAATGAGCACAAACTGCCACATGGTATTTGTTTTGCCATTCCTCCTGATTTTCGAACAGAGCTGAGCAGAAGAATATGCCCATGCTATATAGGTAAGCAGAATACTTGTGTCCTTTTGTAGGGAAGGGTGAGATACACAAGTGAATGGTGCAGAGTTTGTGAAAAGCCTGTGTGGCTCTGAGCAGGTGTTCTGCAGCCAAAGGTTTGGGGGCGGAGTGCTGATGATGTGAGCAGTTTGTGGTATAAAGATGTTTTTCAATTCTAAAAAACCTGCTTTCAAAAGGCAAAAAATCATTGAATCAGGGCATCAGACAAGTTTTTTCCCTGGACTGCACTGCTGAAGGGTGTGTGCTTCTCAAAAACAGGCCAGTAGAGGACATCCTTCTTTCCTTTACTCTTGTCATTGCTCTGGAGGGTCTCAGAGCAGAGCAGCAGAATTACCTGCAAGTGATTGTTGCCATCTGCTCCTTAGCCTTTGATACAAAGGTGCTGCAGCACCTGTCACAGTGCATGTCCTTGTCCCTTACTTGCCTTCTGCCAAGGCTGCTGCTGTGGCATGAGACCTTCAGAGGTTTTTCCTCAGAGAACTTCAGGAGCAGAATAAGAGTCAAGACTTGAATCTATCAAATGGTTCCATCCATTCTTTCCCATTGTTATCTACCACCCACCCAGGAGAATGATCTCATGCCCCTATGCCTTGCCAATGGAAGGATCAGCTGACAATCCGACCTTTCTGTGCAGACAGAGTAATATCATCAAATGTTCCACTGCTGGCTTTGGAGACTGTTACAAGGGGTGGTGAAATCATGCTTTTATCTTTGGAGACTTTTACGTATGGAATGAAGGGAACCCTGATGGCAGGCAGTCAGCAAAGAATTGCAGGAAAACAGAGCGGGACAGTGTTGGATTGCTAGGATGAAAGCAATATGTCTAAGACTGCCATAACAAAAACCCTTCATGTCACCAGTGGAGCACAGAGCAAGTTCTATCAAGGTGTATAAGCCTGTCAGAGTGTGCCTGAAGTACAGAGTGGAGGAGTATCCAGATGTGGTGCTTAAACTATTTGGCTGTTTCATTCATGGAACAATTTTGAAAGAAAAGTATAGCCTTTAAAGACACAGTGTTTCGAAGGTAGGTGTGATCAAGTGATACATAGTCTTTTGAGTTTGTTACAATACTGTATTGCACCTAACGGCTATACAGTGGAAACCAGTGGTTTTTACTTGTATTACAGAACTGAAAACCAACTTTTTGGGGGGAGCTGTTGTTTGGTTTTTTTCCCTAAGTTGTCTCAACTTCTGTTGAAAGCCTGGTAACAAAACTCTGGAACTGCATGGTTCTCATCCTTTTTAATATTTCTTGCCCATTCCCAGATCATGCACGAAAGTTTGGAGAAAACCATGGGTCTTGTCAGGCTGGAATGTCTAGTTTTTACATTGAGGTGTGTATTAAAGATACCAAATGTCTCTCTGTTATATACTTACTTTTATGTATAATATATATAAAAGTGGATATGTAAATGCAAACACCAATGCTGTATTTTATTGTGGGAGGGAAAAATCACTTTTCTAATTTCTTTTTAATTTAATTTTGCTATGACTTGCATGATAATTCCCAAGTAAGACTTGAATTTTTATTCCCAAGAATACTTTTACACCTTATGAAATCCAAAGTTATTTTTCATCTGGAAAAAGGGCATGGTTATAGCAGAGGATGAAATTTTTTTATTCTCCTCAATCTGTTTGATGTAACATTTATAATGCTTACCCTCTTGGTTTACAGAGTAATATTCTATATTATTTGATCTCCATTCCACCCTAAGACTGTAATTTCTAAAAATCTCTTTTGGGAAGAGGCTATCCTGATTGTAGCTCTATTTTGTTGTTACAGTTCAAAGCTTTTAATACCAATATTTTTATGAAGTCTGGAATATATTATCTGTAATTTAGTAGTAAACCCCAGTGCTGAGCAGATGCATCTCCAGTAGCATTTCCTAGAATTCACAGGAGCTCTAAAGAAGAGCATTTTACTTGTTTTGCATATTTTCGTGAATATTTCAGTGTGAATAACAGGGCTTTGTTTTACTTTTAGGACTTAATTATAATGGGAGCCCCTGGATCATTTTATTGGACTGGTTCTGTTTTCGTGTACAATACAACAGCGAATACAATCCACGCTTACACGGATTCAAATAACCAAGTGAAATTTGGCAGTTATCTAGGTACTTAAAATATTTAATACTTTACTAAAATATAAGCTAAATAGCTGATCTTGGGATGAGTGCACAGTGTTTTTCAGTGTTTTCACTATTAATCCCAGAAGCAACAGTTCTAAAGGTGTGTTCTGATTTTGTTAAATATTATTTAATTATAAGGCTTCCTCTCTGTTCTTTTTATGAGGAAACTTCTAGAACAGTGGGTTTCTATTCTTATCATCTCACCACTGACTTTTAACCATTTCTTGATTTAGAAGGTAGGGATGCTTCTGATTAGCAATGGTTTTCATTTCACTCAAGTGTGAAATGCTGCCAAGAGCTTTCATGGAAAAAAACAGTGGATTCACCTATATCAGAAATATTAAAATGTTTTTATGGTGAAAGCTGAAACCAAGTCTTAATTGTATTGTCAGTAAGGGGAAGTATGCTATGACCTTTAGAGACAAACTTTCCTCCAATGGTTATTTTTTTTCTGTTTTATTCCAAGCATCTTAGTCTGGATATGTGAGAAGCCAAACCCCATTTATGAATGTCTGTAACCAAGGCCATGAAGCTCTACTCATGTACCTATATCCAAGTAACCAGCTGAATTTAGTCCTACAATTTGGAAAGGTTTATGCCAAAAAAACAACAGCAGCATCAGTCTTCTTACTATACACTGAGAAAAGCTCATCTTCCTGAACTCCTGAGCAAGAATATTTTTGCTTGTGACCATTGGTTTTTGCCTTTTCCCATTCAAAGTTCCGGTTCACGTGTATAAACATTTCCTGTTTCTGATCCCACTCCTCTGACAATAGGAAGTTGGCATATGTTATGAAATAGCTATTGTGAAACACAGTGAACAGACTTCAGAATTCAGTTCTGAGCCTGCAAAGGCCACAGTGACTCTGTGGGAAAGTCAAGCAGAAGAATGGCTGGGTGGTAAAAGGGGATCAGACATGCAGATCCCTAGGGTCAGCTGGTAGAACTTCTAACATTTCACAGGACAAACGAAAAGCTCCAGAGAATGAAAAGCTCCAGCTTTCCAATAATAATCAGTAGAAAAAGTACTGCACCTATCTAGGGAAAAGCACTCATTCCAGATTTCTGCTTCTATAGGTATAAGAAGGAGAATTACTGTAATGAATGAGTCAAATCATTGACAGCCAGAAGCCAGATACAGGCAGTTGGGTAAAAACCTGCATAAGGACAGTGTTGGGGAGAGGTTAGGGAAGCCTTTCTATGTCTATACAGTCTCTCATAGTTACCTTGGCCATCCAGGACCTGAAATCAGATGGAGTTTGCTTCGATCTAGTGATCTGGTGCATGTTGGCTCAGCAGAGCCATAGGTGTTCTAAACTTGTCCTTCTACAGGAAAGTGAAGAATGGCACCATTAACTCATGTGTGTGTCTTTACAGTAGCAGCTGTGATAAACCTGGAATTTTGCAGTTTCATGCTACTTTAACCTCTGCTTCCTTCCCTCATAATAATCCATAGTGTGGTTGAAAGAATTTAAAGGTACCTTCCTTCCCCTCCCTCAGCTTCTGTCCCATCTTTGTAATTATTGAAGACAAAAATCATGGTTAATTCTGTTACCAAGTTATTATTTTTAGAAGTCTGAATTTGTTGCTCTCTTAAGTAATGAATAAAATTACCATTACCAAGTGGTGGAAGTATATTGTGACCAGAGTGTAATTCAAGCACATGAGTAGAGACAGTTATCTACTTACTCTATTCTTCCTCTGATAGGGACCAAGATGTCGGCATCTTTATTCATGTTTTTCATTAAACTGTCAAAGAATAATAATTAAGAAGTAGTAGTATTGTAGCATTTTCCGTAAGCTTGAAGAAACAAAGCTGCTCATGTACCAGACAGCTGAAAGACAGAAGGAAATTAGACATTTGTAGTACATAACACTAGGTAATATTTTCTTGACTACTTCAGAGTCTCTTGGAGAGTAATAGCTGACTTCTATAAAAAGAATTTTCAAAGTTATTCAGTCTTTCAAATCAGCTGGCCCTGGTGAAAAAGTAACCTTAAGCACTTAACAAACTGCCTTAAAGAAATCATAAAGTAGAACACAGTTCCTTTTAGAAATCTGAGAAGGGCAAATAACATTTCAGAAAACTGAAAGACTGTAGTGATGGTAAGAAGGAGAACATGATGGAGCTGGAAATAGAATTTCATTTCCTATGCCTTTAAATTTAAAGGGTCAGTTATGTGATCTCCCCTTCCCCTACCAAACATTTTAATGCCATTAAAGAAAAATGAGGACTGTGTGATTACTATATTTTTATGTATGTTTGGCTTTTTTTTAAGTTCTTAAGAATTAGTAATATTTACACTTTAGCAAAACAAAAATAACTAGAAAATAAATGTCAGAGGAGGTAAATTAAGGTTCATCCTTAATTTTTTGTTGAGTAAATAAAAACTAGGTGTTGACCTTGAAGTGATAAATTGCTCGGTTTATCTCTTTTAGCTTAAAATATGAAAAGAAAAAGGTGGCTTAATCAGAACTTGAATTCTAGGCAGTTATCTTCACAGATGAAAGATTCAAGGCTTGTTCTCATCTATCCAAGATGATGTTTCCATTTTCTCAGCATGCGACAAACATCGGCAGTCGTTCAGTAAATGCAAGAGTAGCAGAATATGTTTTCTGTCTTCCCTGTTTCAACTGAGCTGTAATGCATTCTGGAAAGAGGAAGGATGACTTGTGTAGCTACAGGTTAAGGTGTTAGCCTTTGTTTTGCAATTCTGTGTCTGGTTGTCTGCACTAAAATACGGTCCTGTTTCCAATCTCTCTCCCACATACGGAAATGCTTTGTAATGTAGATTTATTTACAAAAGCTGATGTAATATTTTCTTATTGCAAAATCATGCTTTTTCAATGTGTTCCTGACATTTTCATGTGTGTGTCCATGATGCTCTGTGTGTGTATGTGCATATAGAAGAACTACATTTACTTTTTCTTCAAT
The DNA here is from genome assembly GCA_013400495.1 of Nicator chloris. Taxonomy (NCBI): domain Eukaryota; kingdom Metazoa; phylum Chordata; class Aves; order Passeriformes; family Pycnonotidae; genus Nicator; species Nicator chloris. The sequence goes on from WAAE01020109.1 coordinate 61,753, forward strand.
CCAGTTATAATAGTGAAAGAGTAACAATTGAATCAAGTATTTCCACGTTGCAGTGCGTGTACTTTTGATCATTTTTATTTGTGTTAATAGTATGGACTCACTGAACAATTGCAGAATATGCATTAACAGAAGGTGTTCGAAATTTTTATTGTCTTTTGAAATATGGCAGATATTTGAGTTCTTGGGAAGAAATTAGTGTTTCTGACACTTTTTCCTGCTTGATGGAACTTACTGTCTGTAGTGACCTTTTACTTCTACTTCAAAAACTTTCTATTTTATTTTCATTGCTGGCTTGCATGAGGTATGAATGTCAGACCCACGATAATTTATGGTGTTGACAGCTTTTATAAGGCATGCTCCCATTCCTTCTTTGTTATATAGCATTTCCAGTATTGAATAGTGCATTTCTGATTTGCAGGATATTCTGTTGGAGCTGGACATTTTCTGACACCTTCCAGTATAGAAGTAATTGGAGGGGCTCCCCAACAGGAGCAGACTGGTAAAGTAAGGGATTGTCTATAATACTGGCTTGGAGATGAGAACCCCGTGATCTTCCAGTTTAGATTAGTTTATTAAAAACAAGTATCAGATATGACTTCTCATGGGGGGGAAACTTGAAGAAGGAATCAGAGTAGGCAGTCTGGATAACATTGATGTGAACTATAGTGTTAAAGAAAGGTGCAGATAGGAAATAGGAGATAGCTGTACTTTATGATATTGTGTATTGTTTTGCTGATTCTCTAGCACATGCTGTAGAGATAGCACTGGGAAGTATTTCAGATTACAGTTTGCTGAATTCCACTTGTATTTTCTTTTCATTTTAGGCATATATTTTTAGCAATGAGAAGCAACTAAATATTCTATTTGAACTAAGGGGTAAAAAGGTAAATCTTTCATATTACTTTTCTGCCCCTTATAACTTCTAGCCCATCTTCATCAAAATTCAAAAATAATAATGATTTCTTGTCTGCACACAGCTTGGTTCTTACTTTGGAGCTGCGGTTTGTGCTGTGGACCTGAATTCAGATGGCTTCTCAGATTTACTAGTTGGTGCTCCTATGCAAAGTACCATCAGAGAAGAGGGAAGAGTTTATGTCTACATTAATTCAGGTTCTGTAAGTATTTTCTCTTAAAAACACACGGCAACACAGCTGTTCTGGTTTAACAGGCTAAGAGGAAGCGTTTTCCTCTCTTCTTATCCCATATTTGCAGGTCTGGAAAAAGCAACAGTAGAGTTGTGATGACTACCCCAGCAGGAGTGCATAGCACACCCCCAAAAGCTGTGGTGTTGGCTGTAGCACAGTTACTTACACCAGTGTTGGAACTGAAGACAGACTGGGTTTGTTCCCAGGAGCTGTGGGTGGTGACAGCCTACCACTGCAGCCCCTTTCCAAGCTGTCCTCCACTACTGTGCTTCCCACTGAACTGCCGTCTGAAGAGCAACTTATCAATACCTTCAGAAGCAGTCAAGGAATAAAACATTTGCATGCAGTTACTGGTACCAGTCAGGAAAGAGACTGGTACTCCTCAGTTTTGCAAATAATGTGACTGGACAGATCATGCATTAGAATAGGCTTCTTTTTATTCTTTCGAGGGTTCAGAAGTGGAAGTGTAATCACTTTACTATTTTTACACTAAATACCATAAAATATATTTGAAAACGCTTGCTTCTACATCAAGGAGTTTGGTAGGGTTGTATATTGGTATCCAAGACAGTTTTAACATTTTGAGTAATATGCTAAGTCTCCTGGAAGGGGCTCTGTTAATGTGCCATTGATTCTGTTTTCCTTCAGAAAGCAAAGATGGTAGAACTGAACATAGAGCTCAGTGGGAGTGACGCGTATGCAGCGAGGTTTGGAGAGTCCATAGCCAATCTAGGGGACATAGATAATGATGGCTTTGAAGGTAAGAATACAAAGAAAACCTGTTGGGTTTAATTTTCTGATCATAACTGGAATGTTTTGATAAACAGGAGGATTATGGAAGTCTGAGAATTCTTTTGCTTTGGGTCTCAACTTTTCTGGCTTGAAATACAGCTGCTTCACAGATACTGATGTGTAATACCAAGGGACTAGGTTCTGTCTAATAAAGAGCATGAGCATAACATGATACCATAATCTGTGATTTTTGGTGCTGGACCTCAAATGGAATCACTAATCCTGTATTAAATTTCTGAGACACAAGTTGGTGAACAATTTGGCAACTTTGTAACAATCATAAACAAAAATTGAGTCAAAATCTGCTTCTGTGTCACCAGTAAGTACTAAATACATGGGGATATTGAAAACAGCTTTCACGTTAGGAGACTACTGTGAAAATATTGAAATAAAAAGTGCATGTAATATGGAGAGTGGCAATAGGAAAAAAATTGTAAGAAAAAGGCTGGAAGCAAAATATAAAGAGAAATTGGGTAATGTAAAGCATTTTTTCTGTAGTAATTAAAAAGCAGAGCATAGCCAACTTCTTCAATGATCTCAACCATCAGTATCAGCCATGTAAAGATAATGGTGTGTGTGTTGGTGTAGACTCTGACCTTAAGAACATGTGTTTAATTTTAACAGGCACAACTTGACTTTCCCATTTTCATCTCACCAGTAGAGAGATGTATAATGCACTTTGTCTGGTTTAGTCACCACAGCATGGATTCAGTCAATGTGGATTCAATCAGAGAATTGCTCCATAAAACCAAACAGCCAGAGGCTTTGCGTTTCTGGTGATTTGGGTTTGGTGCAGCACAAAGTATTTCTGATTTGCAGATAGTTCAGGTGTTGCTTATTTGTAAATGCAGGTTCACAGTTATTAATAGTGACTTTCATGATCTCCCCATCCCTCCCTCCACTGTTTGGTTAACAATCTATTGGCTATTTGAACCATGGGAGTTTTTGGTAAGAGCTGTTGGGAGTGGATTGGTGAGTAGGTTTGTTCATTCAGTTTGAGTTGCCACACCCTGCTGGGATGCTAGGGTCATCTGGGCATCAAACATATCCCTTTGTACTAACCAGCTACCTTCATTTCCTTGTTAAATGCCTTTTCAAGCTATTATTAACTGTTATGGACATTTTATAGAAAAATAAATTGTGCATTTTGGGCATTGTAATAAGAGTACTTGTGTTTCAGTGACTTAATCAATGTGGGAAGAGCAGGAAAATCACCACTGTCCCATAAACACAAGGTGCTTTTTTTCCCTCTTTTTTTAAAGATCATGGTAATTTTGCCTCCTTTCATGGTAACCTTTTACCTTCTTAAGGGTCAAAATTAGTACTGCTAGAAATGGACTTCATCTAACAAAGTGGTATTATTTGATTGTTGCTTTTCACACATAGTAATTAAGACGAAATCAGATTACTGAGCTGGTCTGTATTGGTTTTGTTTGCTTTATATCTGTGTTCAGCATTGCCTTTGAATTCAGGCATTGCATGCATCGTGAAGCATGATTTGCATTTCTTCAACTCTTCCGTGGTCATATTTCCTAGTCAACAGATCATTGCTAAATTGTTTTTCCACAGATGTGGCAATTGGGGCTCCACAAGAAGATAATCTAAAAGGGGCTATCTATATATACAATGGCAGGGAAGATGGAATAACACCATCATTTTCACAGGTATGCTTTTTCAATGCAAAATGCCCAATTCAGAAAACCCCCAAGTTTCAATCTGAGAGGATTTCATTTAACAGTCTGACCATCTGAAGTATATTAAAAGACTTCAGAAAATGTTTACGTGGTCTGTGATTCCCAGTCATAATATAACCTGTAAGAGAGAAAAAAAAATGTTTTGGGGGATCTAGAAAAGGTTTATGGGATTTAAGTTCAGGAGCAGAATTGTTCTGCTAACATTTTTCATTGGAAATTGTAACTCAGAGATTAGCTTTCCAAGAATAATTTTCTCTTACACATTTTTCTCCTCAGAGAATACAAGGACAAGAAGTCAGTAATTCTTTAAGCATGTTTGGACAATCCATATCAAGTGGCATTGATGTAGATAACAATGGCTATCAAGGTAAATTAAACAATTTTGTTTATTTTAAATTTTTAAAAGATTAGAAATTCATGGGTAACAACCCTACTGTGCTACTTGATACTTCTAACAGAAGCAGAATCTGTTATTGAGATGACATGTCACATCTCATATTTTGGGAAGAAAAAAGAAGAGGTAAAGCTGAGGCCAGGCAGTCAGTTTTCACGGTCATCTAACTATTATTTAAGGACTGAGAACAATGTAATAGTGAGATCATAGTGAACAAGGGGAAGAGAAATATGATTCATATTTTTAAAGCAGACGTCTCATTTACAAATGTCACAGTGAGCTGGTTTGGGCACTGGAAGCATGTTTGTTGTCCAGACTAGTGTGCTAACCTATATTGCTGGCCTTCCCAGAGTCTGGATTTTGACAGGAGTCATGGGCTCCTTGACTCTCAGTCTGAGTGAACAATACTTTAACCTCACTTAGGGCTCATGGCATTGAACTAAGACCATTGTGGAGTTCCTGTGGCCATGGCAAAATAGTGCTAATTTGGTGTAAAGCAACTTAGCTGCCAAGTTCATTGCTTTATATATACCATCCGAACATTTTGACATTTTGCAGATAAGTCTTAGGTCAGGTCAAGTATGTCTGTCCTGCTCTTGGGGATGTAAAAGCACAAAGTTACCATGAACTGCATGTTGTATATTCTGGCTCTGTCCACAGAAATGTTATCCAGGTTAATTTGTACTGCTGGCCTAAAAGGTAGCTTACAACTAGTCTGCTCTCAGGTCAGCTGTTGGTTACTAATCTGGCAGTAACATCCTCAGGCCCTGTTATCATTTAGTCATCTAACAGTTCACTTGTGCTACCTCATTTGAGAGGTATATATACTGTCTATATTTCTTTCCTTCTTACATGAATAGGTTTCAGTTAGTTTGGAATACAGTAAATGCTTCTCTCTCTCTCTCTCTCTCTCTCTCTGTATAATTTAATACCTATAATAGACATGAGCAAATCAGTTATATATATAAAAAACAATATGTATGTGCATGTATAGCAATATTGAATATCTGGATGGAGAAGGCGGCAAGTATCTCCTATTTAGCTGAGTTGTCCTTCAGTATCAACCACTTAAATGTGAAGTAGAAATCAAATCATCACATCTGCAAGTCCAGCAAATTAACATGCAGCATTTATGGACAGTGGACAAGTATTTGAGGAACTGTCTTTAAATACTAGCATATTCCTTCTAATATTTGGTCTCAATGCCAACCAAAAGGTGAATAATGCTGCAAAATGCTTGTACCTAAGAAGTAATTCCTGTTGACAAATTATGCTTATTGATACATTCTTTTTGTGCAGATGTAGCAGTTGGTGCGTTTTTCTCCGATTCTGCTGTGGTGCTGAGGTGAGATTGCTACATTTCAGTACTTTTGAAGACCATACAATTTAAGTCTATTTTTTTAGTTGAATTTATTAAAACTCAGTAGTTTAATTTAACCTCATTATATTCTTGATGTCTTGAACTTCAGTCATTAGGCTCTAGAAGGCTCTACAAATGAAACATTTAAGTAAACGCATTTAAAAAAAGAAAATATCATTCTGTAACTTTGAGGTAACAAATAATATGCATACAACTCTTTGAAACTGTCTGAAAAATGCAGATAACTTTAAAATTATAATTCTAAAATATATAAAAACATTGTCAGGGATGATTAGTTTTTGCAGGGATTCTGATTATTTGTGAACACTAACTCTTTTCTATTCTTAGAACAAAACCAGTGATAATTGTTGAAGCTTCTTTAAAACATTCTAGTTCAATAAATCGAACTAATTTAGACTGCATGGAAAATGAGCAGCCTGCCACCTGTATGAATTTGAAGATATGCTTTACCTATAGAGGACGAGAGGTACCTGGTTATATTGGTAAGCTACTGGAAAAATAATCCACTATATATATATATGTATTCATTTCAAATGCACCTATTTACAGAATAATGCTACTGGTATTTAATAGGCCATTAATCTGACTTCAGCATAAAGTGAAAAGCTGAAAACATGGGTACCTTTTTAATATCATGATTACCCTATAACAGCAAGCCATGACACTTCTGCTCAATTTGAAATAACAGCACATCCGTGCTAGGACTGCTGGAGTTATGTGGCCTTGGAGAGACAGCAGCATTTAAAAGGGTGATATTCAGATGTCCTCTAACAGCAATCCTCTCAGGCATGGACTAAATCAGATGGGACTGCTGGAGGATGCTGCCTTCCACTTAGCAACAGAGAGAAAACATTCCTTCACAAGCCAGCTCAAGCAGCTGATCGTACCATTGTGGGGCATTATGGGAAAGAGAGTGAGTCCTGCCAAAATTACTGAAAAATAAATCTTGTATTATATTTTATATAATGCATATTTTGCTTTTGGCAAAAACTGGTATTGCTAGAAGCGGTATCTATCAGAGGGAATATTCATGGTGAATTAATTTAAAATAATTTACTGTCTAATTTGCCTGAGTGCTTTTAACCTACTTGTCATGTGCTATTTGTAAACTGCCGACAGCCCTGCAAGTACGTGGTAGATAAAATTAAATTGCTCAACTCTTCTGTGTGAGAAGAGACAATAATCTTTGGGAGCATGTTACAGAGAACACATGCAGTGATGAACTGTGAAGTTATATGTCTTTTGATCTTTATCAGAACTTTTGAAACTCATATTCGTTTTGAAAGATGAGCAGAGACTGGGTCACCCTTGCTGGACTTGTACATAAGACTTTTACTTAAAAGAATGACTAGTAGAAATTGTAGATAGCCTAACTCTTGGCAAACATTTAGAAGTAATAGATCTGTAATGCTCTGAAACTGGCTTGCAACTTATCACAGCAATTCATGCTAACTTAAATACAAAAAACTGTGAAATGGTATTTGTCAGTGTTTTTCGACTTAACTGTTTGTTGTAATTTACTGCCAGCTCTGTAACTAACTGAAGTGAGTTTTCTGTAAATACATTTTGGTAGAAAACTATAAAGACAACCTGATAAACTATCCCTGATATAAAAGCATGTATCAGGGAACAGCCATGACGCAATCAGTTTCAGGGTACCAGAAGTTTTTATTAGGTATGGATTTACCTCAAAAGTGTTTATAAGCAGAGCATTTTAAAATGGATGTTACAGAACATACTTCCAGAAGTGAGTCAGAAATTGTAATTTCTACCATAAATTCATTAAGATTGCAACACTTAAATATTTTATAACCTTTATAACCTTTCTTTTCCCTGGGTTTTATTTTGTAGTATTGCTTTATAATCTGAGTGTTGACGTGAATAGAAAAGAGGATACACAAGCAAGATTTTATTTTTCCTCCAATGGAACATATGATACAATCTCAGGAAAAGTAAAGATTTACAGCCATATTACTGCCTGCAAAGATCATCCAGCATTTATGAGGGTAATGTAGTTTTCAGTATGTATTGTCTTGTAAATCCTTTGTCCTCCTTTGAAAAGTAGACCTGCTGCAAAAGGACCTGTTCTGTTTACAATTGCATCACATCATTTTGGAAGTAAAATATTTGTATTCAGAACTTCCACAGTTAATATATTTTAATTCTGATGCTTTCTCTGGGGAAGCCAGTGGGTCTGCCATCTCTTACATTGCTGAGAAGATTCATTATAATAATAACCACAGTGATTAAGTTGGACCATGTGTATTCTTGAAATCCTTTCATCATTTTTATACATAGATGGAGTTTGGTTTGGAGCAACCATGAAGATATAACGTTCATATTCTGCCGAACATTTCTAATGGAACTTTCTTATGTACTCCTTAATGCAAAATCCTAAAACTTGTAATTTTTGTTTTGTTGTTTGTAACTATTTCAAAGAACATGTGTATGGACTTGCTCCTGTTTTTATTGTCAGTAGGTAAGGTAAACTCAGCTAAAAAGGAAAGAACCCATTCCTGATTCATAGGAAATGAAATGAAGACAATTGCTAGAATGTCTGTAGTTTGAGGTTTATAGTGTGGTGTGCTTTGTGTATTTGCTGCAAGGAGCCAAAGGCTAGCAGGGTGTGAAGAGCATTGCTTGGGCTTGCTTGATGTTTTTTTTCCTTCAAGGAATGCAGCATTCACCCATAATCTGACGGTGGAAATGGGGTAGGAAGAGCACTCATGAGAGTTCCACAAATGAATTTAGAGCTGAACAATATTAAGAATGTGCACTGTGCTGAAAAAGGGATCTCTCTGCTTACAAATGTGAAGCCTGCACAGATGTGTCTTTCTCCTGGACCAGATCAGCAGTGAATGTGGTTACAGTTCTCCCTCTGTGATGGTGTAGAGACAACTTTGCTGTAGAAAAATCTGCTGACAGAAGTGCTTCAGAGGAGAAGCCACTGATGCAGGAGTTCTGCCAGAGCAATGGCCACAGCAGGAGGCTCTTGGAGACCTGCAGGGTGTGGCTAGGGAGGCCTGTACCAACACCAGGAATAGATGGCACCAGCTGCTGGGTGGCTGCTGGTTTCTGCAGAAGTGAGGCTTGATCCAACAGCCACCATCCTTTGAAACTGAGAATGGTACTGACCCAGAAGTAAGTCAGTAAGAACCTATCAGTAATATTTTAACAACAAAAGCAGTCTCAAAGTGGCTGTTGCCCTGGAGGGAATGCACTATTGTATTCATGCTTGATGTATCGCTCTGAAAGATGAATGAAGTACTTGTCTTCAAAGTGGAAAAAAACACCTGTAATCAGGACAAGGATATAATATTTTTAAGGCCATTCAATTAACAAGAAAAAATTAACACTTCTGTTCTATCAAACATCTTAGAAGCTTGCCTTCCAAAACAAAAAAATTTTGGAAAAACTTTAACTCCTAAACCACAACAAACAATAAATATCAGTGAACACAAAGGAACCATATTTTATGAAACTCAGAAAAAAGACTTCTCTCCTGTCAGACCTTATCTAGGGGGAAAGAGAGTGAGTATTTAGATGTAAGGGGAAATAAGGGCAATAAAATAATGGACGAGTTTGCCTAGCCTTTTCTTTAAAATCCTCAAGGTAGCAATTCTGTGACCCTTTGAAACAAACATCTGTCGAGGTGACTGATGTAGTTGATCCTGCACCAAGACTGGAAAATAAATTTTATTTTCTACAGCTACAAAAAAACCTGCAGGGAAATACTCTTCCATGTATTTTTCTTCTTCCGTGGTTTCCCTTACTTTTGGTTTGTGACATGCTTAGAAGCCAATTCTTCACGATAAAGCTTCAGGGTAAAAAGGAAAGCTTATGTTGCCTACTGGAAAATCGCCCAGATGCATCTCAACTGATAGTTGCACCTAAGTGAATGTTGCTTGCAGGAGCAATGGCAAATTGCCACTTACTTTATGAGAGTTTTGTAAACTACCAGAGGTGTGATTGACAGCTGACCTTGTACAGATTGCTGTACCAGCATTAGCAGGTATTTGTGTAGGAGGAAGGAATTGATTTGCCTCATCACTTCCTATAGTCTATCATTAGGTTTTTTTTTTCCTTGACAGAATTCAATTTTCTTTTCTGTTCTTAATTAATAGCATTATAAGCATCTCCTCCCACCCAGAAGGTTTCTGTACTTGTATGAAGCTCCTAAAGTTAAGTAAGTGTGAATGTCTGGCAAGTACAGTCCTTGCAAGAGACAATATAAATTTTATGTATTTTGAGTAAAGGCTAATTAGTATAATGGAAGTAGTATAAAGCAGATGCAGAGAAGACCTTGTGGAAAATTATTATGAATTAGATAATACGTGATTTGGCCAACACAAGCTTGCAGATAAGAATTAAAATAGTGGCCATGTGGAAGGACAATCAGTGTCTGTCTATCCCCTACACTTAGGGAGTAATTTAATCAGATTTGTTACTGTTGGTGCTTCAAGCTGTTCAGTTTTCACAAGTAGGTGGTTTGGGCCCTGATCTGAACATTCCTACGCAGGCACGGCTTCATGTACAAAACAGTCATTTATTGAGGAGTTCAATCTTTTAAATACAGAATGGGAAATAAAGGGGCAGAAAAATAAAATGCACTCACGACTTGATTTAGTTTTACTGTGGGAGAACTCCTTTTGATTTTGTCTGGCCTCATTCCACTGGTTAACTTTCTCCATTTCAGACAACTTTGCCTGTTTTTCTACTTGGGCAGTGGAGCCTTTCATAGGTGTGGGAGACAGGATTATTGACAGAAGTAGGCTCAATATTCAATAAGGTTTCTCCTCGTAGAAGAATCATCCATTCCGAAATGGCTGATGCTGTCATTGAACATATTATGCTTTTACACATTTCTGATTGTCTCCTTCAGCCACAAAGATGTCTGGAAAAGTATATTAGCTACATGGAATTATTTTACATGGGAAAAATAAGTTTTGCTGTTTTAGTGAGTTCTGGGCAACCTCATAACTTTAAAACATAAGCATACATGTTTTGTCTTATATGATTAACTCATTAGGTTTCCAATTTTCATAGAAAGATGTAAGGGATATCTTGACTCCTGTACATGTTGAAGCGAGTTATCACCTGGGGCATCATATTCTACAGAAAAGAAATGTCCAAGAATTTTCACCACTTCAACCTGTTCTTCAACGCAAGAAAGAAAAAGATGTTATAAAAAGCAAGGTTAGTGTATGAGTGCTCTTTTTTCCAATGCAGTGAGTAAATATTTGTTTTAATCTCCAGTTAAAAAAAATATTCTTTTGTATATAAATAACAGTA
>WAAE01020110.1:0-94802 GCA_013400495.1 Nicator chloris
TGCACCTTAGAATGTTTAGGAAAAATCTGAGGTGTTTTTATTCATAGGACACCTCTACCAATCAGTTATAGGGAGAAAAAAGCACAGGATTACTGAACAGCCTTAATTATTTATTCTGACAGTCTGAACAAGCAATTGAATTGAGATTGCTCGGGTGTCTCTGTTGACTAATAGGGAGAAATATTCCAGAGTTTAAAGGCAAGGAGTGAATTGAGAGTGAATGTTTATTAATACATGATTGAATTTACTACTCCAAGGGGAAGTTTATGTTATAGCTCTTTGGTTCTCGTCTACAGAAAAGGATAATTTGGGAAGGCCTTGGAATTGTTAGGCAGGCTCTGAAACATAAAAATATTAGGATAGTAAAAAGTTAATGGGAAGCTCCTGAAGACGAATAGATAAGATGTACATTGATCATAATTCCTATAAGAATGCAAACTAGAAAAAACAGGAAAGAAATAAGGTAACTGGATAAAGGATTTTTTTTAATGAGGACTAAAATATAATTACACAGCATAAATCATTTATTATCACGGAAAACCTGAAAGACAACAAACTTATCCTGAGCTTGTTTTATTCTGCTTTAGTCTCTTGGTTTCAGTATTATGATGTCAACTAACTCTTGCTGAGCAGCAAAAGCTTTTAAAAAAAAATAGTAAGCAAAATTGAAATTCTGGAATTTACAGAAGCCCAAAGAAATAAAGGATGAGCTATACACAGTACAGCAGTCTGAGATGGTTCCCTCAGCAGGCCATTGTAGGTTCTCTTTGTATTCAGTGGGATGAATACATGTTGTAATTCATCTGTCCTAATTTAGAAGCCTTACTAGACTGAAATGAAAGCATTTCTCATTTGTGGATAAAAAGTGTCTAAACAGCTCACAGTTACCTGTGTTCAGATGACCTCACTCCATGTTTTGTAAGTGCATGAAATTCCAGGGAAGAAGATGGAGTCAATTCAATCCTAAGTAGAATCTATATGTAGCAAGGAAGGAAAAAAAAATAACAATAATTTGTAACTTGGATTCCCATTCTCTTCGTTTGATTTATCTTCCATCTCTGGAAGTAATGGCTGTATCCATAGCAGTTAGCAAGACTGTGCCACTGTTTATTCTTTATCCTGGAGGCCAGCTGGCATTATCTGACAACATCCATATGTTTCAATTCTCCTAGCCTTCAAAAGAGAGTGGCCATATCCAAATTTCCCATTGGGAGCAGTTCCTGGCCTATAAAACATCCTCAACTGTGCCTGGGAACAATTTATGAGAATGTTACTTGGCCCAGATGAAACCTCTCTGCCAATCAGAAATATGGCATATAGTTTTGGGGTGTCCATTGCAGGGCATTTTTTAATGTCATGATATAGAGGTACCCACTGAAAATGACTGCATAGCACAGCCTTGAAAACCCAGGCTACAACAACCTGCAGCACATTTCAGTAGAGACAGTGGCAAAAAAATACCTTGGTGTGTGTTGGATTCAGCTCTGAGTTATCTTGTCTCCATTTTCAATAAATATAAGAAGATAGTTGGGAGCTACAAGGGAAGGTGATAATATAGTGAGAATGACTGACAGCTGGTGCTGATAAAGGGGAATATTGCTGGATAACCTGAGTATATATGAATATAGGAGATACAATCAATGGGAAATGGGCATTAAAGTGATCACTGTCAAAAAACCGAAATCAAAGCAGGCCAGGAGAACAGAAAATGACTATATTATTTATTTCTGATCTCTTTATGTGAGACATGAATCAATCACAACACAGAGCTACATTTATAGTTTATTTTTAAGTCGAGAAGAGGATAAATCTGGAGTTCTACAGTGCTGCACATTGGCAGATGAGCAGTGAGGGGTCCAGTCTAGCAATGGATGTGTCCTGACAACTCAGGCCCAGTCTCCCTGGGAATAGGTGGAATAAGAATGTCACTAACCATAAAACAAACCAAATATCTTAATCAATCTGGAAAAATAGACTTTCAAGGAGAGTGCCAAGGAGATTAAAATCCAGATTGGGGAACAATGGACAAGACCTGCATTGTTACCACCTGCCTTTCCCTAACATCACCATGATTTTTAATCATACAGTAGGATTATTGCAAAATATAAGCTTTCTTTATAGAGGAATAGCATTAGAGTAGAAATTTGAAAATTAAGAAAAAAAAAGGAAAAATGAGTTTTATTCTGGAACTGTAGATATGTGTATGTCTTGTGTGACAGAATTTGATTCAGCTGCTTAAACAATTTGATTCAAGATAAGGCTTTCTTGGTTCCCCTTGTGTCAACAGAGGTCAAAGCTGGGATTCATCTGCTTATTGCAGGTGTCTTGTGCAGTTTAAGAAGCCCTGGGATATATTCTGTCTGGCTTCCAGCTGCCAAAAGAAAAGGACATGAAGAAACGTGTCAAAGTATCTAACATATTAGTGAACATCTGCATTTCCACCACTGGATTTCATCACTAGTAAGCAAACACAGTCAAACACAGCTTTTCAGTTGACCAAGTGCATTCCACTTTCCCACACATATATTCCACTTTCAGGATTCAGTACAATTTTCCAAGAGTGTGAATTTTCTAAGAGTATGCATCTAAGAGTCATGTTTGTGTACCTTGACTACTGCAGTTCTGGACACCTCTGATTGGGCATCTGAAGGGAGTCCCTGCTGATTTTGTGTAACCATAAGTTGACAAGTAAGAAAATGTCTCCAACCCAGCAGAGCCTGCAGAAAATTAATTTCCAAAGGTTTGACAGACTACCTCAAATGATCTTGGAAACTTTAGCAATTATTCCCTTAGAACTTGTGGAGGCAGGCCCCAGAGGATGGGACTAAGGAAGCATAATACTTACCTTTAAATAGCAACATAAGCAGAAGGATCCAGAACCTTTTAGACTGGCAAAGCCACAAAGACAGAGAGGAAGGTTGTTGAAAAATCAGTTTGCAAACACTGGCAGGATAATAAAGTGATAAGAAAGAGTTAACATGAATTTGGTAGAACAGGTCATATCCTATAAATTTGATATCCTTCCCTGATGAAGAAGCACAAAGTTTACAGTAAAGACATACAAGGTGGTTTATCTTAGTGATTCTTATACATCCATTTTCCCATAAATTATGGATGTCAGATCATTAGTCCATCTTCATGTGCTTTTTATGTCTTGCATGTGTCATATGCCTCTGTTTAATGTGTGGCACATTTCCCAGGAAAATCTCATATTTTTAATTGACGTCCTGCAGTAATTGCCATATCTTGGCAAGAACAAAATGAGACAATCCTGTCAGAACTTGTGATGGAAGTATTGCCACCATGAGAAATTGCTCGTGTCCTTGAGGCATTCCCCCTTCTTGAATAACAGTTCTACATCTATGTCTATCATGGGTAATATTTCGCCAGTAATAAAAATCTGCTGCAGTCAAACATTGATTTTATCAGCCTGAATTCCCCAACACCCCTATTGGTATTCAGAATGCTGTGATCATTAAACTACACTGATGTCAAAGAGGTACAGAAAAAAAAAAATCACAAAATTTCTCGGTTTACAGAAAAAAACCCACAATATTCAAAATTCCCATTTAGAGCAAAAAGAACTTTTCAGTAAAATGACTCATAAAGAACAAAACTCCTGAGGATTTAAAATGAAAGTTATTGACTAGAATTTGGGAAAGCCCAAAGCCTCACTCTTAATGCTTTTCTGTTAATGTTATTATAAGATAAATGTCGACAGTGTTCAATGTTTTTTCCCACCTCAGAATTATCACAGTGGACTTTTCAGTATGGGCTTCTAATCATATTCTATTACATGAAAGCTGTAGCAAATTATAGGCTGGCTTGCAGTAAATTTTTAAGCAGATAAAAAGATGCTTCAATACTAAATTAGCTTGGTGCACTCATCTTTCTCTGCATATAGGCTGTCAGTGCTTCTTCAGCAGTTTCAGTTTAAAGAAATTCTCAAGAAAATTGTTAAGGTGACATTTGTGAAGTTGAGTGTAATAAATTTTCAAAAGTTTCTAAGGGAAAACTGTCAAATATGTCTACACATGCATATATAGTGGAATTTTCAAAATTGTCTTTGAGGTGGAAGGAGAAATTACTTAGATGTCTATCAGTCAGTTTAGATGTCTACATACATTTTTAATTACCTTTTTAAAGTTGAGTGACTCAAATGTCATCTAACCTAGAGTTATCAGCCTTAAAATTAAACTTCTAGACTCCTTCAACAGTCAGTGATGTGAAGGGGGTGTCCCCAGAGAACAATCCATCCCACCTATTTTAAGATCCAATTAATCATTTCTTTGTCTAAAAGGAAGCTCAGGTGCCTTTGAAGACTAAACAACAAATACCAGGACATTCCGTGTTCAGGCTTGCAGAGAAATCAGCTGGGGGTAGGAACTGAGGAACCATCGAGCTGCTTCCTTCCTTTTTTACTTCATTATGGACTGAAAAATTGCACATGAACAAGCTGAGCATGTCAGAGGTTGGAGTAGGAGTGTGTGTACTGAAGTACCTAGAATTCATTTGGAAGGGTATACTGAGGCTGTTCTCTAACAGAGAAATGTCTAGGATCTTCTCACAGTTCTCTAAATATTTCTTTGAAGTTGTTTTCAGTTTTTGATGTCTACTAACTTACATTTAATCACCTAGGAATTTTCTGTAGAAGTTCTTCATGCATTTGTAAAATTCAGGCTCAATTTGGAGTATCTCAAGTTTGAAAAACTCGCATCCAACTATCCATCCTTTTCTTGCCAGAAAAAGACAAGAGAAAAAAAGAGAATAGCTTTGACATAAAATGTTCAATTTGGCCTGAATCCCCTTTTTGGAGTCTTGGGAAAAAACCAGCAAAGGAAACGAAAAAAAGCCCTACATTAACAAATGATGAAAAGTATCACCTTCCTATCAGTAGATCAATGGAAAGAGCACCTACACTTGCTTAGATTCAGTTCCACGATTAATTCTCTGTCTACCTGAGAGAATTAGTGCCCACTTGGTTCACGGTCCAGCACAGTCTCTTCATCACCATGCAGCAGAAGCATTTCTGGGGAATGCACTGTCTATCCAGGCACTGTTATTCTATCCTGGCAATATTCCTTAAATCAGTGATTGATTTGAGATGTCACTGGATTTAGTCCCAGATGAGTGACATAATCCTCAAATGAGACATTCTCTGCTCTCTTGCTTTGTCTCATCTCACTTGATTTAGGCATTTAAAGGGACTACTAAAGCCAACTCCTAAGAACAGGAAAGGAAAGAATTACGTGTTTCTCCAAAAAAAAAAAAAATTACCTGACACATTTGGGCTCTTAATTTATTGCAAACCAAAACCAAACTTTATGGTCTAAGACAGCAACTTCTACCAGCAATAGCATGGCCAGCATGACCAGGACAGTGGCTGTCCCCTGTGCTGGGCACTGGTGAGGTCACACCTCAAATCCTGGGTTCAGTTTTGTGCTCCTCATGACACGAAAGACACTGAGGGGCTGGAGCATGTCCAGAGAAGGGAACAGAGCTGGGGAAGGGTCTGGAGCGCAAGTCTGGGGAGCAGCAGCTGAGGGAGCTGGGAAAGGGGCTCAGCCTGGAGAAAAGGAGGCTCAGGGGGAACCTTCTGGCTCTGCACAACTCCCTGACAGGAGGGCACAGCCAGGTGGGATCAGAAATAATGCAAGAGAAAACTGCTTCAAGTTGCACCAGGGAAAGTTTAGATTGGATAGTAGGAAAAATTTCTTCACTGAAAGGATGGTCAGGCATTGGAACAGGCTGCCAAGGGAAACGATGGGGTCACAGTCCCAGGAAGTGTACAGAAGTGTGTGGATGCAATGTTAGAGACAGTTTAGTGATAGATACTGGAGTGCTGATTTAATGGTTGGACAATCTGAGAAGTCTTTCCCAACCTTAACAATTCTGTTATTCTAGAGTGAGATGTAATGGCAACAATTCAGTCCTGAAAGAACAAAGATAAAAGAAAACCCCACCAAGATTCCTCATTGTTCTGTTATCTACTCTCAAATAAGACTGACAGACACTCTTTTCAATGCTGAATACTTACCAAGGCTAAAGAAATTCTTTCACTCTAATATGAAAAGAGAGGTAGGTGGGAAGGAGACATGAAGAGCAGTGATAGAACTTGATGCATATAACCACAATTAAAAGGTTTGCAGTTATATCATTTTGATTATCTGCTTCTTTGAGTCAATATTCGAGTTAAATTGTGCCTGTGCAGGTTAGAGGCTCTCCAAAGTCCTTTTTCAAGGCATAGTGTTTGTGGTGTGAAAGTGTGAACAAGTACCCTTGCTAAGAAACCTGAGAGAATAGACTACACAGGACCCTTGACTTAAGTATCTTCTATACTCTCATTTAGTTTAGATTCTTCATTCTTTTGGTCCAAAAGCTTAAAATCACTGCTTTCTTTAAAAGAAAACTTGTGATTTCCATCAGAAGTTTGCTTTATTTTTAAGGCAATCTCTGGGCTAACTGACCAGAATTAATTATTTTGCTCTTGGAGACAAGGTCACAGAAGAAGTGAGATCATTCACAACAAGGCTGGATTGGATTTTCTTACAAGCTGCAAGGATCAGGGGAAGTCACCAAGTGCCAAGAGACACCCTTCAACTAGGGATTGGACAATGGAGAAGAAGAAAATTACACCTGAACAAACAAATCTGCAGAAAGAAATCAAGAAAGGTCTGTCAGCAACCTATGCAAAAAGAAAAAAGGAGAAAAAAAGGTCAGTATAGGAGAATGAGCACTTGGGATCTTGTTATACTTAGCTCATACCTGAGAGCTCAGAAAACAGACAAAGAGGAAATATATGAACCCATCCTGCCTTCATATGGGCTGCTGACAAACCTGCCTGGACACACCACCTCCCAATCTGCTGTCCAGAAGTAACGAAATCTGCCACCATCATCGTTCTGTTGGTGACAAAGGCAAAGAAGAATTTTCTGCAAAATTGTTCGTGAGAAAATTAATTGGCAGCAGGTTTCTTGGCAGTTTGCAATCATAACATTAGTATGATCTGCTGATGCCATAGTTTTATTCCCTGCTAATCAGATATTGCTCTCTTTACTGTGCAAGGACATCTCTTGTAGCTGTTGTTGGCATGCAGAAGGCAGACCTCGTAACAGTAATAATTCCACAACATCTTTCCGTCTATATGGGCACATATTGTCTCGGAATACTCCACAGAGACAACCCCAACACACCGCAGCCAAAATGTGAGCATCTGCTTGATCACTTCATGATGTGGAAATTCAGCTTTGCCAGCCACCTCCTTGGATCCAGCACAAATCCCTATCTCACCAAAGGAGCCAGTTCCTCAGAGATAATTGTGGTCTTTATTTACACACACCTGGATTGATTCCACCTGGCATAACTGAGTTGTTGACATCTGAAGCTCTGTCTCCTTGAGCTTCCTCTGGGTCAGTGGAAGGAGACAGACACCTGTAGATTTCCAGAGATGAGAGATTTGAAGGGCAAGGGCGAAAATATCTGCCCTGCACATGACAAGCAGTGGGATGGTACACCAGGATTCGAGGCATTCAGTGCTGTCCAGGACCCTCACCTTGTTGCTCTGAGATAAGCTGAGTACAGTAGAGAACACTCACAGAAAATCTGAAATCTTACAGAAACAAGCCAGAGTCCCCTGAGGAAACAGAAGCCAAAAGGGAAATATCAGGGAAATAGCTCTAAGGAATGAAGAGGTGTTCCTTTAGGAAGCCCAGCTGAAGTGCCTCTACATGAATGCCTTCACACCCAGCAGAAGTGACAAAATGGAGAAATTGGAAGCCACCATGCTGTCAGAAAGCTGTGACCGAGAAGCCATTCCTGAAAGTTGGTGGGATGAATCCCATGACCAGAGCATGGCTATCAAAGGCTACAGGCTGTTCAGAAGAGACAGGGGAGGAAGCAGAGATGGAGGAGATGTGGGTCAGGTGAGGAGTCAAGATAAGCCCCTGAAGTTTAAGTAAATAAACTTCCAGCTCTTTGAGGAGCTAATCCATACAACCCCACAGGAAACTGTCCTTAGGGAGCCAATAAGAGATAGAGAATCTTTAAGGATATATTCTACAGAGCACAAGACCTGGCAATCCCCAGGAGCAAGAAATCAGGAAAGGAAGGCAAGAGACCAGCATGGCTGAGTAGGGTCAAACTAAAAGGCAAGAAGAAAATGAACAGGCAATGGAAGCAGGGACAGGTATCCTGGAAAGATTATAGGACACAATTGTGTAAGGATGGGGTGAGTGAAGACCAAGGGACACCTGGAGCTGAACTTGGCTAGCGACTAACAGGAAGGGCTTCTACAGACATGTTGGCCAGAAAAAAAGGTCAAAGAAGGCATAACCCCCTGATAAAAGATACTGGCAAACTGGTAACACCAGGCCAGGAGAAGGCTGAGGTACCCAGCAACATTTCTGCCTGAGAAAACAGCACGGGACTGCTGTGACCTTGTGCTAGAGGAGCAGAACTCCATGTCCATGGCTATGTGAAGCTTTCATCTTCACATTTATTGAAGAGTGAAAATGAAAAGATACTTATAATTAGCATTTCATATGAAATAACAATGTTAAATCTAAAATGAGGTTACAAACTTGCAGATTGTGTTGCAATTTTTTAGTGGGAACATTTTATGGGAACATTTTCTGTTTTCATTACTGCTTTTCTTGAAAAAATACATTTCAAAATTGTAGAAACATAGAATGATTTGGGTTGGAAGGGACATTAAAGATCACCTAGTTCCACCTTCCACTTTCCACACAGGGGATATTTTACAGACCACGGATAAAACTGTTGTAAGAAAAGGAATTTTAATATTCCTTGCTGAAATGTTTTTATATTTTGCCAGAGTGCTCTGGTTTGTATTTAGCAATCTTTTAAGCTTGTACTCTGCAGTTGGAGCCTTATGAATGAAAACACCATTATAACAACCATTTATCAGCTTGAGAGATATAGACTGAAACGGTACAAATTTCTGGCTCAGTCTTATAATGATAACTCATGACAATATCTAAAATCATTTTTAGTTCTTTAAAACTGAAGGGAAAGAGCAATTTGCTATGTCATCGCTGGGATGAATGGGCAACATTCTCAGAAGCAATCAACTAAAATAAACTGATATATAGGTTCCTGTAGGAGGCAAGCAATCTTAAAATCTCTTTCTAAAACAAAGCATAACTTTGCATTCTGTCCCACACTTAAATTGCAGTGATTTACAAATACAGTTCATTTTATATTTATTGTTATTTGCCTTTCTGAGTGAATTCAGGGTTCTGAGAGCACATTGTGAAGTGCTTCTCACAAAGCTTTGCTGACATGAAAGTAATAAAATGAAGCAATCCATAAGATCAGTGATTCATTGGGAACAGTCAGCACCTTGCTCCTGGCATAGAGTATAACTTTCTTTCTTCTGAGCTTCGCAAGAAAAACCTTCTTTTGGTAACAAACTTATGAGACTGCTTCTTTCCAGATTTTTTACATCTCTCAGTCACATGTACCAAGCTATCAAATGGGATCTGTGGTCTGGGTTTGGGTTATCTCTGCCTTACCCCCATTGCAATGACTGACAATGCAACACTTTAAAGTGTATCAAAAGCACTAAAAACTAAGGTTTGAAGTAGTTCAATACAGCAGTTTCCTCATTCCCCTTTCTTCTTTCACAGTGTTGGGCTTCTTATAAGGGGTAATCAGACTTTTTAGGGAGGAAGGGTAGCTGGAGCAGTGGAAAGAGAGGCAGAGATCATCTGCCCAGTTCCTGTTACCATGCTGGTTTTAATGGTCAGAGAAATTAATGAATGCATAGAGTAAAGACAAGTGGGAATGATGAGCTCAAAACAGCAGAGAGTTTGTTCCTAAAGCAGTAGGGACACACTGTTGTGTCAGTCACCCCATAAAGCAAAGCAGTCCTTGGCCCTCCCACCAGCTGAGGGTACTTTCAACCAGCAAGGGCATTGTTATAAAAATGTGATAAACTGAATTAGCACACTGTGCTTTCCTTCATGTCCACAAAGGGATTACCTTTACAGACCCCCTAAGTTTATAGATATAAACATGGTACCCCAACAGAACTCAGAAATCCAACATCAATGTGATTTTTTGTACCTGCAGTGGCAGAACAGAATCACCCTTTGGCCACAGCCTTTACTAGAAAACAGAACAGAGCCAGGGCTGTGACTTTCTATACAATATACATTTTTTGAATGCTCCCTGGCATGCTTTTAGTCTGTCCATGGCACTTTCCCAAATAATTCCCAGGTGCAAATTAAGGTTTGTGCATGGCCACTCTGTTCTAAAGGCTAAAGGAGTAACATACCATAGTTTACATGCTTAGATTGCACCAGCTGGCCTCTGTGACAGCAAATTAACCCTAGAAATAATTAATTCATTAGAATGGATGCAGATTAGGAATCTCTAATGACCTCCACAGGGATGTATGCACATCAAAAGATTCATCAGAGAAAGCACTACTTCTCCAGACATTCTCCTTGATGTGTTAGGAGAACACATGTTCAAACTATTTTCACGTTCAAACGATTTCAACAGGTCAAATTTTTCCCATCTGAAAATATGGATATTCAAATAATAATGGGAAAAGTGAGGGCAGCCAGCTGACACTGCTTCTAGTATTCCAAGCAAAAACAACCCTCTCCAAAACAGAAGAGTGTCTCATACATTGTTCCATGACTATAGTTTAGCCTTAAATTTTCAGGCTGAGTTTAGCCAGAATAATAATTAAGTGAAAAGCTTAATGATCCTCCCCCTGGGATGGACTGCTAAGGTCGGGTTTCAGATACATTAATGAGCTGCTAAATGCTGCTGATTGGAAGAGGCTTTTTTTAAGTCCTGCACAAGGCAACGCACTCGTGTTTTTGATGGCAGCTCTGGGCATATCAGGTGGCTGTGGGAGTTTTGCCATTGCTTTCTGATCTAATTCCATCCCTCATGGAGTCCTCTGGTCAGTGACTTGGGGAGTGAATCAGAGCCATGTAGGGTAGGAGTCCTTCATAAGTGATAGTCCTGACTCTTGGAAAGGCTGAGAGACAACGTGGGAAGGAGTCAAGGGCTCACAGGAAAAGCAGAAGTCATGTGCTATCTTAAAAATTGGGAAAGCTACATATTTTAATAAATGTCTATGCGTTTGCATGGTTTGCTTCTTCTGTGTCTTGGTCCAACACCCAAGGTATGAATTTCCAAAGTGAGACATATACATTGATTGATTGATTGATTGATTGATTGATAGATATCAGGTTTTGAGCATATAAATAGCAATAAAAATCCCATGCTACATGAGAACAGGGAGGCTGGTCAATGCAATGGGCTTGCTGGTGGATCTTTCTGATAGTTCAAAACTAGACAGTTTAAGCTAGGTAGATTAAAACTAGATTTCTTTTTGCCTCAATTTCCCTGCCATAAAACTGGTGTAATGCCCACAACAATCTCACAGAGGTCATGATGTTCATTCATATATATAGTGCATGAGGGAATCGATGCAGGCACTGTTATAACATCCCAGAGCAAAAGAATCAATTTTTAATCACTGTTGTGCACAAGTGCCAAGGGTAAACGGGACCCGAGACCAGGCAGTGAAAGTGGCAAGTATTTGTATCAATTGAAAGCTAGGTTTCTAAATGGTATTGCTACAATACTAAAATTAGTAAAGTAAAAAACTTAATAGCCAGATTTAAGGGCCTGAAGATTTGCACAACTTTAATTCGTGCTTCTCGTGCATTTAAATTTTAATGCAGTCAGCCCCAAGAATAAAAAGGAACATAAAAGCATTCAGAATGACTCAGGCCAAAGGGTTTATCTAGCTCAGCATCCTATTTCTGATAGCAACCAATGGCAAGTGCTTTAAAAATGGGGATTTCAACAGGTCAAGCATCAAGTCAGACTCTCCAAAACACTCCCCCAGGCTCCTGCTGCTTCTTGGCTCATTGACTTGTGCCTCCAAATATGTTATCTCTGACCTTAATGACCTTTGCCATGCAATTTTCCTCCATGAATGTGTGCAAGTTCTTTTAACTTGCTGAATGGTCCATATTAGTGTTACAGGGTTTTGAACCAATTTGATACAAGTGTAGCTGCAAGCTGTGGAGCAGCAGGCAGAGCATCAATATGTTTTGCAGTTTTCATTTCTCAATAAAACTGCAGGAAGAGATTTAAGGAGAATTATTTTATTCCAGTCATCAGATAAGTCATTTCTTCTCTCTTTGGTTCATTTTGCTTTTAACCCCTTGTCTAATGAGAGCAAACCCTCAGGTCCAAGGAAAGGTTTTTGGCTGTGAAGAGGCATACTAAGCACCTTTATCACCATTTATAGCTTTTCTGAATGAATCCCTGCATCTACAGCATTCTGTCACTGGTGACTGATAAATAGTATATACGTAACTTACACATCCTTTATTGGCAACCTGGCTAAATTTATAGAGACATGCTGGGAATAGGGGGAGAGCTGCTGCTCCCCTGGAGCATGGCTGTGTGAGCAGCTCAGTTTGTGTTTCACAGAGCAGGGCAGCAGCCACGGTGCTGCATCAGCTGCTTGGCAGCTCTCTGTGATCTGGAGCAGCCACATGTGAGGATGTGAAGATGTGAGGATGTGAGGATGTGAGGATGTGAGGATGTGAGGATGTGAGGGTGTGAGGATGTGAGGAGGCTTCCCAGCCTGAGCAGCCCCACTGGTGGGACAGCCTGAGCCAGAGCCCTGGCGCTGCAGTGATCCCAATGCTGTCCCAGGCTTGGCAAGGACAGTGGAGCAGCCTTCCTCCACATTCCTGCATGGTGCAGGAATGGGGCTTTTTGGGAAGGGAAAGGGAGATTTAATACCTATTTTTCAAATTGCTGAGTCAGTCCCTGTATTTCCTTCACTCCCAGCAAAGAGAAGCAAAAGGCCAATGTCGCCTCCCGCTCTGCCTTCCCACCCCTTTTCTAAAGTAAACAAATGTCAGCAAATCCTGCACCAACAACACTGTTAGAAATATCACCCTGTCAGCGTATGAGTTCATTCCCTTTGCTCTGAAGCTCTCTTCCTTGCAGTAAAGGTGTGCTGCTACATCAAGATAAGCAGTCCAGGTGGAAATCTCAGCAGCCAGGGGAGGAACAGAAGTGTTGTGCTCTGCACCACAGTGTCACCAGCTGGAGTAATTTTCAAATAGGAACTATTAGTGTAGGAATTTGATGGGATTTGATCTGGTAAATATCAAGGTAGAGGCTAGCCCTGCTTTACTCAGCTGGAACTTGTCCCTGGGGTAGGAACTGAAAATGAGCTACTTCAGCCAAGGTGCAGCACTCACTGTCTTTAGTGTTTCAAACCCAGTCAAGTCCAGCACCAGCTCTACAGTTACAGTGAAAAGATGGTGTCCCATTAAACTTCGGAGGTGTATGAAAAATATTCATGATCAGAGTGACTATATCCTTTTCAAAGGGAGATTAATCCCCACAAAGATTTTCTCAGGTGATTTTCCATCAGTTTCAGGAAGGGAACTTTAGTTATTACAATGAATAATTTCACTGGGAAAAGTGACCAATGAACTTTTTCTGCTTATTGCTTGTTATGTCTGGAATCTTAGAGTTCAGAAACTTCAGATTGTGCAGAAAAATATATCTTGTCACTGAAAGGTAAAATTTTCTCCTTTCACAATTGGGTCCCACCACTGATAATATTTTACACTCGCCTTGTGGATAAAACTCTAGAAATTTGTCCCACTCCCTTCAAACACTGTCTTCATTCTCTCAAATGTACAGATGCACTGGTCATTTTTTGGACATGTATTCTTTCACATCTATTTACTTCCCTAACTATTTAACCATTTTTTGCTTTTCTTTGAAGAATCCATTATTGCTCCATCTTTGCCAGAAAGAAGCAAATGACCAATGTATTGTTTCTATAATGATTCAAGTACAGATTATTTTTGCTGGATGCCAGAATCTACACTTGATTGAAACATTTTCCTTCCTTGAGTTTCACTAGTACCTTATTCTTTCGGATGTTACTGGATTATCAAATCCAGGTGATAAAGTGATCTGACCAGTGCCACAAATCCATCCTATGTTTTTAGCATAAATGAATATATAAAAAATTCATTTCAGACTTAGTCTAAATTCATTATCTTGTCTTCTATATGTCACTTAAACTCTCATCAATAAATAGCAGTTTCCATATGTGCAGTTCTTGCTTACATTGTTCATTAAACAGCTTAAATGAGAAACAGCGAAAAGCATTTTAATTCATTGCTAAGCACAGCAGAAAACTAAGCAGGATTCCAACTTTATGTACAATTTGCAAGCCATACACATTAGCTCAAACGTAAATCTCCCTTAATGAGGAATGCAGCCCAGTTATTAATCATATCCATTGAAACATTCTCCACGTTCAGCTCTATTTCAATGTGGGGGAGGGGCTGGTTATTTAATATTTCTGTTCCTTTGAACAAGCAAAAGAGTTTCTAGGCATGAAAAATCGTAAAATTCAACCTCAAAATGAACTGTAGCAAACGAACCTTGAATACAAAGAGGTGTCATTACAGTTCAGTTAGAAACATGTTTGTGTCTGGACTAGCAGGTCTTTGGCTCATCTCCAGGGCTCATTCTGGGCTTCTACCCAGGGATGCTTATGGGGAAGCTCTGGGAAGGTCTTTTCAACATGAAAGATCCAAAATTGGATAAGATTGAAAATCAGAGATGCCAAATTCTTGTTAGCATTAATTATTTTTAATTTAAATCAAGATCAAGGTCCCACTATGGTGGTCTCTGTGTAAACAATTATAGCAGTGTTTACTTTGAGAGCCTGCAAAATGAGAGACAGAAACTGATGAAAGATCAAGGATGTGCCAAAGGGATGTGATGTGTAAGTAAATGATCTCCATGTGACTTAGCTCAGTTCCCATAGTTGCTTGCTTATGTTTGGGCTTCTGTGTGTAGTCTGGGACATTTAGTTTGAGGTGGATTGGAAAGGGTAGAGTGAGGGGGCTGTCAAGGTCCGTGGAACAAATTACCTGAAGAGGGAACACATCAGAAAGGAGACTAAAAGAGCATGAACCACCACTTTTCATCTGTGTTTCCAACAGATTGGTGTTAATCTAATTTATAGGTTGGTGTTTCTTTGGAGACTGGAAGGCAAGGGAGGAACTACAGCTGTGAGTGTTACATCCTTACACCATTTTCTCCTTGTACAGGTGTCTACAGCTGCAGCTGTGGTTGAGAAGTTGGCATAATTTCATGGGAGCAGTGTTTGGCTGATGCTGAGCTTTTCTGAAATGCAATTATACAGCCAACTCCAGACAGAATCAAATGTTTGCCTCTCATCTCTGCTCCTCAGCCTCAAACAATCATGGGGCTGCTGTCTGCCAGGCTCCACCAAAATGCCTGTGAGGAGCCCAATGCTTTTATGTTTTGGTCTCATTGGAAATTCCCAGAATTATTTAAAAGGCTTTCAGAAGTGCTCATGCAAGCAGAAATAAATGCAGCAACTGGAGTACACAAGAAGGCATGGTCTGTATATTTAACAGGAGTGCCCCATGACCCACTGCTGCTTTTTAAATTAGGTTGGTGTTGTAATGGGGATACACCAAAACTTGGAACCTGGAAGTATTGACATGTTCAGGCCTATGGCAAAGTGGCCATAATCTAGCAAAAATAATTTTAAGGAAATCAAAATATCTATTACATATAACTGAGTTTGTTGATGATATTTGTGACGGATTTAAGTGCATTTTCTGTGTTTATCAGAAGTCCTAAAATCTAGCAATAATGAAATCTCTTGTGCAGCACTGGAGATTTCCCTGAGGTCCCTGTCACTAAAGATGATGGCTCAGCCAGCTGAGGTTTCATTGCACTTGGTTAAATATTCTTTCTATAAACCCCAGCTTTTTAAATTAGACAATTTATTATGATAGAGATCTGTTACTTACAAGAAGAATTCTACCCTGAATACTTTTCAAGACAGACAGGCACAGCAGGATGTAAAACCCCTCTGTCAGCATTTCTACATAATCTGGTTAGAGAAGAAATTGTGCATGTAGTCACCTCACAGGAGAATGGACCTAGAAAGGATTTAATTTCTCTGTTTAAATTCTTTTAAATATCATCAAATGCCATGTACTTAATGAAATAAAGAAGTATAGGTTTGGTGAAAACAAAATTTCTGCAGGAGCTTCAGCAGGAGATCTTGACTGGACTTCATTTTCTGCTGTAGTTGCTGTAAGCTCTGTGACATTTAGAAGATGTAAATACTGTAAACACCGAAAATTCCTATGGCTCAAGGACACTCCTCCCTCTGGACAATGCTACTCATCACTGCATCACTGTCATAGTTACACCAAAAGTCTGAACCATCCCCAGCATTTAATTGGCAGGATGAGGTCTGACTTCACCTCTGGTACTGAGATTCTGGAGAAAGGATAAACAGTAGCCACAGTGAGAGTGGTTTATTTCCTCAGCTACCTCATCAGACCCTCTCAGTTACCTCTAAAGCAGAACAACAGCCAAGGCAAAACTAAGTAAAGAAGAAATGGTCAACAACCCAACTATGTGAACAATTCAATTACAATCATTTTACAAGTACCTAGAGAGGTGTAAAATTAAAACCATTTTTTTCCTACCTACATTTTAGATTAGTTTGAAAAAAATGTTTTCTATCTTTTCCTTCTCCTTAATCAAGCTGGGAATTACTTTACTCAGTGTTGTGGTTAGGGTCCACTTCTCAGCTGGATGCTTTGTGCTGAGATTTACCTTTATGGAATGGGATCTGGGTTAAGGTACACATTTCATACTGCTACCTAAAGTATGACCAAGCTTCAAACTTTCTTTGCCTTCTACATCAAAATCCCTAAGGATTTACTGACTCTTCATAAAGAAGTGGTTTAATAATTTTTTCTATTGCCTTTTCCCTCCCTGAGATGCAGGGAGTCCTTGGTGACTGTGATTAATTTGCTTAATCTCTGTGCTGCAGTTTTTAAATGTAAGTGGGGATACCAGTATTAATGATACTAATATTGGTGATTTAGCAGAACAACAAATGCATCCTACACTGCAGTGTGTTGAAATGCAAAGTTGTTTCTCTGTAAAAAAAGTGATGATATGAATCCAAACTCTGTAAAATTGTGTGTATTTTCAAATCAATAAACCTGGATAAGAGAGTCCAAAGAGCCAGCAATCTGCTCTAGTGGAAGGTGTCCCTGTCCATGGCATAGAGCTGGAATTAAATGGTCTTTAATGTCCATTTCAACCCAAGCCCTTCTATGATTCCATGATTCTGTGCTTCAATATGCTCCTAATGATCATGGCCCCTGCTATGATGGGGCATTTATTACATAAAACTAGACAAGTTTTTCTAGGACATGAATTACCTATGGGAAAAAAAAAGGTGCTTTCCCTCTTGGGTAGATTAATGTAAAGTTTATTTCCATTAGACTCACAGCAAATAATTAAAATGTAAAAATATACTTCCTGTCCACCACTATGGTTTGAAAGGAAGCTGCCTCCTCATCCTTTGTGTACATTACAAGTTACATGTGTGGCTGTTAATGAAAACTGAGTACAATACTTGGATTTCTCAGTGCAGAAATGCTGAGTAATCTGTGCTATGGCACTTTGGAGACTTTTGTTTGTTTGTTTGAAATATAATGTAGGCACCAAGGTTATCACCACTGACTGCTATCACCTATTGCAGCAAATAATCTTTATGTCTTGGTGCAAAAAAAAACGTGCAGAGTCATCCTGCTCTTCCTTCCTAGAAAGTTTACAAAAGCTGGCAGCAGCCAGCAGCTCTCCTTCCAGCAGAGCCTCATGGCTTCAGACTGGGGTGTCAGTGGCTATTATGAGGAGTGATAAATGCAGATCAAAATCCTACCCAAAGAAGCTGACTGATTGTGGCAGAAGCAACAGCTAAATGCTGAATGGGCATGCTTTGGTTAAGAAAACACTGAAGACAGATTGTTTTTCATGCTTAAAATATCTTAAGCATCTCAAGACAGAGTAAGGTGTGATGGTACAAAAGTAAGAGACCTCAGGAATGTGAACAGAATCTGCCTCCCAACAGTGACCGGATGTATCCTGCACCTACATTAACATTTATTAATCTAACCTTTCGACCTGCAATGAAGAAGACTTTATCACCTCCTTAGGTTGTGTGTTCCAGAGTTTAATGAAGCTCAAAGAAAGTAAGAAAGCTTTGTTTTCTCTGATATCTAATTTAATGGTTTTGGGGGATATTTTTCCAAATGAAACCAATGGCTTCTTCTCCTTCTCCAAGTAGAAATGAGAAAGACTTGATTGTTGTCCTTATTATACCTTTTTTATGTTGAATGCTGTTGAGTTTTCACTGGCATTCCACTCTATGAGGGGGAAAAAAATCCAACTCACTCAGTTTCTCTTTGATTTGCTTGTACTAATAACAGGCTATTGTTTGCTGGTTTTATTCTCCAGGGCATTCAGCCTATTTTTTCCATTATTTTTAAATGTCATCCACAGCAGAGGTCTAGAACTAGGTGATTTTAAAGGTCCCTTCCAACCCAAAACTTTCTATGATTCATTAAAAGAAATCATGCCCCATTTCAAAATAGTGCTCCAGTCCTCCTTCTTGAAGATAGAGACTTTGGTGCTTCTTTCTATCCTTCTTGGCCCATGCCACCTACATTTATCCCCTGAGATGATTTGTTCAGAGATTGCTGCAGCTTAACTTTTAATTGATTCATTTCTCCAGGTTGATTGAATTTAACTCAATCAAGGGGTCTTTAATCTCTCACTTAATTCTTGTTGTTTCTATACCCTATCCTCTTCCAACTTATTTTAAATATCTGCTCATATTTTTTTTTTTTTAATTTGAGGAAGAAAATGTATTATTTATTTCTATATTCATTGCAGCCTACCTTACTTGCTCTCCTACCCTCACAAATAATGGAATAAAAATTTCTTGTCTCCTTTCCTTTAAAGTAGTCATAGGCCATTTCCTGTCCAGCAAATACAAAATTGCTGTACTTCATTCATGTCATGTTAGTATCAGAGAAACTTGGCAGTTTTGACCCAGAGCCAAAGACCCTCTGAACCTTTCTGGAACTGCTCAGTGAACTTAACTCCACTGTCAGTTCTGTTGTGGCATTGGGAATGAAGCTGAAGGAACAGAATTTTATAGAGTGACTATGTTGTCTGAATCTTGAGAACTGTCAGAACATGTTCAGGAGAAATGGATTTGTATCCTTGTTGGGAGAAGGGAACAGACCTGCTTATCTGGGGAGAGCAACAGAGGCTGACTGGAAAACTTGGTATCAGAGCAATGACATGGGAAAACCAGTCAGGCAAAGATTTCCTCTTGTGTCAACAAGGGAATTACTGCACTGTATTCCCTAATACCTGTGTTTGTGTGATAGAACTGAAGTTACTTGTAAAAGGGGAAATTTTACTTTTGTGTAACAACAATCATAAAATCAGTTCCAAGTTTGATACTCAAAAATTCAATATTTTGCTTAAGATGGTATTTGTTCTATTTGCAAAAAACCCTTGAGTTTAATTAGAATATTTTAATTTTGGACATTATCACAAGTTTCAGCACATTAGTGCATCCTCTTGTGTAGTTCTTCACACATATGTTTGACCATAAAGCTCCTCTAAATTAATTACTGTGTAGCTACCCCAAGGTTAAATGCACCCAGGTACTCATCACTGAGAATGTGGTATATTAACAGTTATAAATTAATAACAATAGAAACATGGCAAAGGTACAGCTTTTTATGTGAACATAAGATTTAAGATTTTATGTGAACATAAAATCACAGGAGGGCAAATAAGTGAGATTTTGGAATAAGGAGAGAAATATCCATATTACTGTTAATTGTTGATAGAGCTGGTAGAGCATTGCTTCACCCATTCCACTGCTGGAGCACGTCCAGAGAAAGGCAATGGAGCTGGGGAAGGGTCTGGAGCACAAGTCTGATGAGGAGCAGCTGAGGGAGCTGGGGGAGCTCAGCCTGGAGGCTCAGGGGGGACCTTCTGTCTCTCTACAACACCCTGACAGGAGGGGACAGCTGGGTGGGGATTAGTCTCTTCTCTCAGGTAACAAGCAATAGGACCAGAGGAAATGGCCTCAAGTTGCTCCAGGGGAGGTTTAGATTGGATTTTAGGAAAATTTCCTCACAGAAAGGGTTGTCAATTATTGGAACTGACTGCCCAGGGAAGTGAGGGAATCACCATCCCTGAAGGCATTTAAAAGATGTGCAGATGTGGCACTGAGGGCCATGGTTTAGTGGTGGGCTTGGCAGTGCTGGGTTAATGGTTGGACTTGATGATCTTAAAGGCCACTTCCAACCTAAATGGTTTTGTGATGTCTGTACTATTAAATTAAGCCATGCCAGGACATGGGCCCTAGAAGTGGTGACCAGCTAGCCTGGTCCACACCCTGCAGGAGACTTAAACACTTCTATAAACATATAAAAATTGCATTCAAGTCACTTGATTCTGCAGATTTACTCAGCTGAAGGAGACAATTCTTTCTGCTTGATGGCCCAAAAATGACAGTGTGCAAGACAGCTGTGCCATGAGAATTTGAACAACTCATCCTAAACTTACCAGGGAATTCAAGGTCCCTCCTGAACTGAGATGCTGGTTCATAAGAGAGCAGCATTTCCACACAGGCTTTTTGCTAACTGCAAGACTTCTGTACTACTGCATGTTCATCTTTCACTGGGGACACTGATTTGCAGTAGAGCAGGTAACACTCACAGAACCTGACAGTTTATGCTGTAATTTTCCCTGTCTAGAACGGCTGTCAGGAGTCTGCTTCAGGCAACATAAGCAGCTGTATGAATCCAAACAACTTAAATCTAAAGACAAACTCAACAGACCTTTTGTTGCACACACTTGATTATTTGCAAGTCTCCTGTTGTCATATTTCTGGGTTTGATCCGAGAAAATTTGCTTTGTGCCTGCTTTGGTTTGTGCAATTCTTCTACTACAGAGACTGAAGGCCCACAAACAGAGGCAGAAACATCTGCAATATACTCCCACTTCTTTTTCTGCTCACTAATGTGTGTCCTTACATCGGCCTGAGAATTTTCTCAGGGCTAGATCCAAAGTGCAGAGAACTTCACACTTTCTAATCCAAATTCAAATTTGTGATTGTAATTGTTTTATTTATTTTAATTATTATTTGAAAGCCAAACCATTTAGGTGGGTTTTTTTTTGATGTTAGCTTTTTTATTTTCCCCAAGTTGAAATCCTCTAATGGTAAAAAAACTCAGCATGTACATGTATGTATATATTCTTTTCAAAATGCACATTATATGAATACGTATAATTATACATAACTTTTATTTCTTTGTTTGTCTTCCATTAAGATCAGCTTCAACTTTACCATTCTGTCACAAAATTTAATAGCTTTAGACTTCCCAGACTGTGACTGTCACTGTGACAAGTAAAAGGAAAGTAAGTCTGTATTAAGTTTTAGTTATTAAAATATCATACCCCTATAACACTTAGGAATGGAATACAAAGCCAGAAGCTGTTACAGAACACTGACCACATCTGACTTTTCTGAATGTCCTCTCACATGAGCTAAGAGAACTCCTTGTCACCAGGAGAAGTTCTGGGTAACAGAAGGAGACACAGATATAATCACAGAAAATAAACTCATACATTTTCTAGACAATTAATGTGGACCACTGGCTTAGCCAGTATTCTGCTTTCCATCATTACTACCAGCATGTCAATTTTCATAGTGTGCAAACTTGTGTGCTATCACTGAGGAGTTCCAATTTCACACAGTAGGCAAATAATCATGATACAAATTACTCTGATTGTTTGTACTTACAGCATAATTTTTCCTTTATCATGTACAAAGAACCCGGGTATCTCATTCTTGGTCACAACCACTCATTTTTCAAATAATCCCTTTAATTTATACTCCTTAGAAGAAAATGTTACTTGTATTTTTAAGTGTTTAAAGTTGAATCCCTTAAACCTTGAAAAATGTAGCAGGATGACAAAAGGAATTTTTAGAATGAACCCCAGACTTGAACCAAACTTCATGTTCTCCTGTATTTGCAGTCCATTTGGGAACTAATTCAATGTCCATTGAAATAAATTAGTGTCTTAATTTTTTTTCTGAGCATTGAGAGTCTTAGAATATCAGGGCTGTTAATTTAAGCACCTGCAGGTGAATGTGGTATTTAGATTTAGACAGACATTTAAGAGTTTGCCTTTTGTTTAACCAGTAGAAAAAAAAATAACAAAATTTAGCTGACATTTTTTTTTACTTCTGGAAGATTAAATACTCAGGGGATGATTGGACCCCCTATGTATATGCAGACATATAAACTTTGTTTTCTCATTCCAGGTCATGGAACCAAAGGAGTGTTCGAACTTCTTTCAGGGTGGCGTCGCACCAGAGAGAATCTGCCATTCAAGGACCGAGTAGCAGACGCCTACTCAGATGTCATGGTCTCCTACACGATGACAAGCTCCTTGTATTTCATAGCCTTCGGCATGGGAGCAAGCCCTTTCACCAACATCGAAGCTGTAAAAGTCTTCTGCCAGAACATGTGTGTCTCCATCCTGTTGAACTACTTCTACATCTTCTCCTTCTTTGGCTCCTGCCTGGTCTTTGCTGGCCAGCTGGAGCAGAACAGGTACCACAGCATCTTCTGCTGTAAAATCCCCTCGGCAGAATACCTGGACCGGAAACCTGTGTGGTTCCAGACCATGATGAACGATGGCCATCAGCACACTTCCCACCACGAGACCAACCCGTACCAGCACCACTTCATCCAGCATTTCCTCCGAGAGCACTACAACGAGTGGATTACCAACATCTACGTCAAGCCATTTGTGGTGATACTGTATCTCATCTATGCCTCCTTCTCCTTTATGGGGTGCTTACAGATTAATGACGGAGCCAACATCATCAACCTTCTGGCCAGTGAGTCCCCAAGTGTCTCCTATGCCCTCATACAGCAAAAATATTTCAGCAACTACAGCCCCGTGATAGGCTTCTACATCTATGAACCGCTGGAGTACTGGAATGGTACAGTGCAGGAAGACCTAAAAACACTCAGCCAGGGGTTCAACACCGTGTCCTGGATTGAACAGTACTACCAATACCTTCGAGTGGGTAACATCAGTGCAACCAACAAAAGTGACTTTATCAGCATCCTCCAGAGCTCCTTTTTAAAAAAGCCAGAATTCCAGCACTTCAAAAATGACATCATTTTCTCCAAAGCTGGAGATGAGAACAACATAATTGCTTCTCGTTTGTACCTTGTGGCCAGGACTAGTGAAAACACACAGAGGGAAGCAGTGGAATTGCTGGAAAAGCTGAGGCCACTTTCTCTTATACAGAGCATCAAGTTCATTGTGTTCAACCCTACTTTTGTTTTCATGGACCACTATGGTTTATCAGTAACTATGCCTGTCCTGATTTCTGGTTTTGGCATCCTGCTGGTGTTAATACTGACCTTTTTCCTGGTTATCCACCCTCTGGGAAATTTCTGGTTAATTCTCAGTGTCACCTCAATAGAGCTGGGTGTCCTTGGCTTGATGACCTTATGGAATGTAGACATGGATTGCATTTCTATACTGTGCCTTATCTACACTTTGAATTTTGCCATAGATCACTGTGCACCCCTGCTTTATACATTTGTATTAGCTACTGAGCACACCCGAACTCAGTGTATAAAGAACTCCCTCCAAGAGCATGGGACAGCCATTTTGCAGAATGTTTCTTCCTTTCTTATCGGGTTGGTCCCCCTTCTCTTTGTGCCTTCAAACTTGACCTTCACACTGTTCAAATGCTTGCTGCTTGCCGGCAGTTGCACACTTCTGCACTGTTTTGTTATTTTGCCCGTCTTTCTAACCTTTTTCCCACCTTCCAAAAAGCACCACAAGAAAAAGAAACGGGCCAAAAGGAAGGAACGAGAAGAGATCGAATGCATAGAGATTCAGGAGAATCCTGATCATGTTACAGCAGTCTGAAAGGCTTAGAAAAATATAATAGTATATTCTCTTTTTAAAAAAGTGTTGCACAGAGATGCAGGGAAAATAGAGCAAAGATCTCAGCTGCTTGTGCTGGCCAAGTCTGACAAGGCAAAGGAAGATCAAGAAGGGGTATTCATGACACCTCAAGGTGCAAACTTTTTTTTAACAAAAATAACGAAAGTGAAATAATCTCAAATGTTTCCTTTGAATCCTCATTCTCCACCAGGGAAGAGTCTGTTGGCCATTAAGTGTTCCTGAGTCTCAAACTGTAGCTCTAATGGGAATTGCTTAATATGTCATATGTAGGACTAAAGTTAAGGTTAAAAAAAGAGTTACCATTAAGTTAACACTAGGGGGAAAGGCAGATTTGTTTGAAAAAAATTGTCCATGGAAGAGAACTAAACAATATTTTAAATGTGAAAAGGTTACAAGACCAAGAGAGATTGAAAATGCCATGGTAATTTTTATTTTCTGGAGCAAGTTAATTAAGATGAAACCTATGCACTTGGGAAGTAAATGTTTAAAACTATCTAAGCCAAAGTGCTTCCCAAATCCAGTATACCTTGTATATCTGTAACACCACAATTAGAGCATTATTGCAAATATGGAGGACAAAGGGATAGAGGTACTATTTGTACAGGAGAAGAAATAATAATAGCCATTTGGAAGTCTAACACTTAGTTCCTTTAAATGTGATGTATCACTGTTTTCCCAGGAGGTCACAGCTGGTAGTTAATACTATACACATATTTTGGTATATGAATTATTAATTCCCCTTGAATTAACAGATCTCACAGAACTAACCCAGGCCATCATCATTGCAGCACTGTTTGCAGTTCCTGCAGTGTAACACTTCTGAATCCTAATTTATCGGAGTTGACATTAAATACTGAATATTAATCAAGCAGGAGCTTTAAACGTAATGATGGATTGCATTTCACAGGCACAATGTGACCATGGAGCAGCTGAGTCAGCTCTGGAGCACCTGCACAGTATTATCACTATATATTCGGTCCAAGGGACCAAGGGATATGTTTGCTGGTCCCTGCAATATGCTGCAGAAGTGGGATTTTCCCCTTCTTTAAGCAAAACATTATTCAAAAAACTTGCCACACACGAAAAAAAACACTTTGTAAAGGTTTGCATGGGGCCAGATCAACCACTAGTTGTAAGAAGACAGATTGGTCCCCTGTGGGAAGGGGAGGGGAGGGTGAAATGTCTTTTTTACTGTTGTTATTATTATTCCTAAATATTTGCGTGTTGATCATCTGCAACATAAAGCTTTGTTATGGCAGTTGAAATTTCACAGGAGAGTGCAGTAAATCCTCAGTTACTATGTGGCACTAGAAATTGTACGGTAAAGGACTATGAATTACTTTCTCTGCTTTGTAAACTATTCAGCTTAGGAGCCCAAGGGAAGGGATGAAAACACATCTAGCCATTTCAGTTTGCTCTCAGCCCCGTTCTGCACTGGAACTTGCCATGTCGATCTCTCAGTATTTTAAAAGGGCTTGCTTTCTACTTCCTGGAATATGGTATAGCATCACCTCCATGAGCAATGTCTTCCTGAACCTATAGTATCCATGAGGACACTATGTAAAGATACCACTATATGAAGTGTCTATGTCTACTTTGTATTACTTGTGGGTACCTTTAAAAGATAATCTGGAAGGCTGTTTGCCTTCCAAAATGTGTATACATGTCTATTTGTGGCTGATAACTCAGTCTCAAACCTGCAGAGTTTGCTGACGTGGGTGTGTACATATGTTTTACTAAAAAGCTCTCTGCAAGATATTAATTCTTTGCTATGTGACATGTCTCACCTCTTCCTACTGTTTCATGGTTAGGGAGAGCCAGAAAAAAAATCACCTGCAGTACAAAAAAAAGCCATTTAGATGCCAGTTCTAATATTCATGAGCTGCTTCTGTTTCCAAGGAATGCAATTTCACCTCTTTATATTTTCTGTACTTTGCCATTATCATTTGCCAAAAATGACCTCTGTGTTTTAGGAGTGGTCAAAGCTCTTGGTTGTTCAAGGAAACTTTTGAGTGCAGCATGTCTTAGAGAGAGAGAAAATTTCTAGACAGGCAAAATTTCCAAAGTTCGAATCTAGATCTAAACTTCAGGGGTAGCTAGGTCAAGGTTACTGGTTTGACCCAAAATGTTCAAGGGTCAGATACAGAACTGAGATCTAAATAGTTCACTAAGGTTTAGAAGCAGGGGATGTTTTAATGTTGGGTTATGGCTCAGATGTGTCTCTAGTTGGGAAGTTTTTACTGACCTTGATGTGCATCTCGATTACATTGTGCAATATATACCCTATTTTGAACAGTCTATTGTGAATTTCAAGCTTCCCAAGCCTCTTTTTTAGATTTCCTCCACTGCCCACACAAAACCTGGATTGTTGCAGCACTGTGACCTTTGGCTATCGCTTCTGGAGGTGTCACCTGGGAAATTCCTGGTCTTCTCTTTTAGTGCCCAGATGTATCACAGGGATGTCTGTCATGCATTGTGTTGAGGGAATTAGCACTTTCCAAAGCCATCAAAGCCAAGATTTATCTCATCTAACTTCAAATATTAGCAATGTAGATATTTTTATCTGAACTTCCTTTATGGCCATAGGAGAGTGACGGACACTTCTGATCCATTTTACGGTTGTATGTTAGAAGTAAATGAATCACATTTTTAAAAATGCAGACTTCTGTCCATGGGTGATTAAGGAAGCTCAGCAATCGGTCCAAACACAGACATCAGCAATGCAGACTCATCCAGGCTTGGGAAGATTAACCCCACTTAAAATGGCAAAACATCAAGAGAAAGAGAAAAGATTATAACCATGCCTCCCAAGCTTCAATTTTAGGGATAAATCCCAGGAACAACTCAGCCCAAATTTTATGTTTTGCTTATGAAGTCTTATGCACAACAGATTGTTTAAAAAACTGGAATTCTCATAGCAGAGAATAGTAAGCCAAGACATCAGAAGATGTCAATATTAAAGATGGGCTCACAAAAATGAGCTCGAATTTGATGAGGTGTCAAACCAACTCCTCTCAGTGTCATGCATATGCAGTAGCACTTGTATAACAGGCACCAAATATATAGATCACACACTGGGACTAGAAGGTTTTTATTTCTCTGTCAATGCAGGAGTGAAGTAGAAAGCAAACCACATCTTTCATGGGTGTAATGTGGTTATTTTTTTCAACCAATTTCCACATCCACCAGAAAAGACCAGTGGAGCCTTTACTTCTGCAGATACATCAGTCTCTGTGGAACAAGGAAAACTGAAATAATTTTGGGATGGATAGTCCATATTTTTTAATTCTTTCTATTTGTTTTTGCTTATTTTGTTTTTAGTTCTTTTCAATACATTATACCTTTTTCTACAGCACCTTTTCAGCTTAACTGGAGCTGCATAAGCACCTGTGAAGAAAGCACATAGCTCATGCCAAGCAATTTGACACTCTGATAACATGCTGCATATTGGATCTTTATTACATACCTTTTTCCCGAGTTACCATAAATCCCCTGCAATACTGTGCATATTCCTTTAATGTCTGATTTTATATATGGTCTAGATAATCTTCCAAGAACCCTGTGTGCATCTCCTGCTTGGTTTGTTTTCATTCCCTCAAAGTATATTGCTTTGAATTCATTGTTGAGATAACTCTGTTGAAGTCAACAGATTTATTGCCATGATATATTTGACTTTGCATGTCTTCTATCTGGTAAGAAGTGATACCATGACAATTGAGCCTCTTATACTGTTGGTGTGCTGTTGAAAACTAGATCTGTCTATACTCCATAGCCATAGTTGCATGCTGCACTCGGGGGGCTGCAGTGAAGTTCTGCTTCTTTGCACTTTGCTCTGTGGGCTATTTTAACCTTAACCTTAACCTTAACCTTAACCTTAACCTTAACCTTAACCTTAACCTTAACCTTAACCTAATCTTCTGTTTTTTTTTTTTTTTTTTTGGAATTAAGTCTTCATGTCTGTAGTCCAGTACATGATGTAGGTTTAAATTAGTTCTAGGAAGAAATTCTTTACTGTGAGGGTTTGGAGGCCCTGGCACAGGTTGCCCAGAGAAGCTGTGGCTGCCCCATCCCTGGTTGTGTCCCAAACCAGGTTGGACAGGGCTTGGACCAGTGCAAAGTGTGCTGCCCATTGCAGGTGGTTGGAACTAGATGGTCTTTAAGGTCCCTTCCAATTTAAACTATTCTTTGTTTCATAAATATATTGCCTAACAAAGCAATGCACTTCTTATGGTTAAGGCAGATACAGATGCATGACACTTTGCATGCATAATTTAAAGAGATTATCTTCAGGGTTATCATTCTCAACTTTTTCCTTCAAACAATTCCTATTTAGAATGTAACTTGCCACATGTTAATCTCTATTCAAGTTCCTTGAACAACTCTAGTTTTGAAATTTTCTTCAATGGGAAGGAAAAGAACCAGGGGGGAAGGAGGAATATGCAGTTAAGTGGTTGTGTAATCAGCGTTCTTCTTTTCCCCAAAGGCTTTCATTGCTCTACTCTTAATTAAGTCACACTGAGTGGTAACTCTAGCATAATTAAGATTTATTTCAACGCAGTTATTCCATATTTCACTATGACAAGAGCTTGGCTTATTGTCTTTATGCAAGTACCATGCTAAGTCTCTGATTAATTTTTCAGTAATTATAAACTTTAATAAGTTATTTTTCTTTGCAACACTAGGCTTTTGAGTACTTCAAGCTCCCATTTGATCTCCTAGGAAACACTGTAAGGAAGCAAAGTAAGGCAGTCAGTGAGCAAGAGATGTGTTGTAGTGTTGGGGAAAAGGGATTCTTCACAAAGAGGCAGCATCTCCTCCAACAGGGCTTTGAACAAACAGTGATGCTCAGGATATGTGAGAAAAACAAGGTGAAGTGGAGACCAAGTGAAACACCATTTGGAATGTAACCAAATTATTATAGACGGATAAAGCTTTGATTCTTTCATAACTTCTTACACAGACGAAAGACATTTAAACAGGAAAGGAAACTGGAAATTATTCTTTTCACCACAGTCTTGCATAAACAATGTCACACACCAAGTTAGGACAGGTTGTTCCACCTCAGCATGGGGCTCTGCATGGCCTGTTTTCCATGGACATCAAGGGAGGGATTCCATGTTTGTTTTCACAAACCTTTGGGGAGGAGATTCAGAACTGCCTCCTGACCTGACAGAGCTGTGTGTGGCTGAGAGATGAAATATGCAAGTACAGGTATTTTATGCCCCACTTGTTCTCTCTCTGCCTTCTCATGAGCAGCAATACCATAAACCCCTGGTAGCAACCCCATGCTGAGTGCAGGAATTCATAATTTCCCCAGGAGTAATTTGGAATTTGTGACCACAGCAGCTCAGAGGCTGACACAAGCTCATACACCTCTGACCAAGAAGACTTAAGGGCTTTTTTAGAGGCATTCTTTGAGAGATCCCCACTTCTCACTACAGAGCCCCACACAACACCTCACCTGCCCAACAGTGGAGAGGTGTAAATTCTTCTTCTGATGCAGCAGTCAGGCAAAAGAATTTTCTGGAAGCTTTTCTTTTAATCCTAGAGGCTTTTCCCAAATGTAATCTTCCCCGCCCCCCCCATCCCAACCATTTCTCCATCTCGTTCTACCTCCTTTGTGGTTTAAAAGCAAAGGATCTGTTGCAATAGGACACAAAATAAATCACATGGACTTTGTGAAGTTTAGAAGGTTAAATTTCCCTTTTACTCTTTGAATCTGACTCCTTATATACTATTTCAGACAAGCTCAAATGATTGGTGGGCAAAGTTAACACCTCTTCAATTACATTGGTCAAAACAGAGGTCTATCAAGAAGTTCCCTCCTCTAGGAAGGAATGAAAACAAAGATAAACTAGCACAAACAATTCTCTTATTTACAGTAAAATCTATGAGAAAGAATTTAGAAAACGATAAACATCAGAGGGCTAAAAATCAGGGTGACAAGGATCCAATGTGAAACTTGAATGCTCATCCTACCCATAGCCATGCAAAACATCATTAACCACAAATTTGAAGTGGGTTATGGATGTTCAGGTCAAACACAAGGATCTGGCTTTCTTGCCCACACATGCAGTTAAAACTCTGCTGAAAACAAGTAAATGTGGAGCAGTTCATGTTTCCTGACTCTCTTTGTTTCTTCTCTGACATACCAGTGTGTCCACAACACTATTCTCATTTTTTTCCTGCTTCCTCATTAAAACAGAGTTTCTCTTTCCCAGTCCCTGAGGCTATCTTCTTTTTGCAGCTCAACTTATTTTGTACTTTATTCTTCTCTGTGTGCTCTCAACCTCTTCAAAATTTCCCTATTTATTTTTGAAAACACTGAAAGCATAACTCTGTTGAAATAAATGGAAGATGTTTCTATGCTTCAAAGTGCAGCCTGTGGTACAGACCTAACTAATTTATAACAAAGACCAAATAGCAAAATACTTTCTTCAGACAGAAAAGTGTCTGTAAGAAAACTCTGAAAAAAATTAGGCCTAAATTTCCATTTTTATGAGGTTTTTATCTCATAAACTTCTATTTTTGATCCCTTTAATTTAGGCATTTGTTTTTCAGCACACTTTTACCACAGAAATGCCTAGTTTTTCTCTGCTTTTCTGTCCCAGCAAAACATATAAATGGACATTTCTTCATTCCCTCTAAAAGAAATTATTGCCCCTGCTTGGAACAATTTTTTGTCAAATTTCTGTCCAGACCACATTTTCCAGGCTTAATTGTGCAAACCCCTGGAAACAAGTACTCTAGTGGAAATACTGATACAGCCTTAACGACAGAAAAATGATTGGTACCTCAACAGTGTCCTGCTAAATTCCAACCCCTCTGCATCAGCCTGCTGGATACTCCAGGCACTATTCCTTACATGGATTGATAATCATTTCCTTCACCATGTGGGCAATATCAGCACATCAGAGTCTACCCTGCTTACATAGCAAAGTGATGAACAGACTAGCCCAGTTTTTGGTGGGGAAGGGAAATATCCCAGGGTACGGCAGGGTGGCAGCCCTCTACTCTGAGACTGCTTCTCAGTTTCCCATCCGTGTGTTGGATATTGCACTGGGTTCCTCTGTAAAGGTTAAGAAGCATCACTTTTCTTTCCATAAGCTGTTTGAGAATAGGACATGAAATATTTTAGATTTAGTCATGGATAGACATTTTTTACATGGGAATTTGAATAGAGATGTCAATCAAATAGAGTAAAAGTCTCCATGAATAGAGAAAGCTGAGTCACAACATCTTGCAATTCTGACTTGATACTTCTCTGATCTTATTTTCTTTCATCAATAAGGACTGAACTTTTTTCACACTTATCACATTGAAGATAATCCCTGACCTACAAAAACATGCTGTCTGCCAGAAGCAGACATTCTCTTGGAGGAAATCCCATTGGTTTCAGCTCCATGTCAAGGGAGATTTTGCAGGATTTGGACAGCAGTGGTTAGTATGTACCTCCCCAGGCATGAGCCCTCATTCCCAACATGCAGACCCAAATACTAAATATATAGGATTAGTGGGATGTGTGATTTTGCCTACAGAAAAAGAAGGGGTCGTTGCAAAATTCAGTTCTGAATTCACCACGAGGTGGAAAAGCAAAGAGTGGCCAAGGAGTCAGCCCTGCTATTATTGTACCTGTGTGAAAACTCCAGAGAGGGCTCACCCAGCTGTGAAAGCTTAAACAGGGACAGTATCATGCCCTGAACAAGAATTTGTTCTCTACTCACTACCTCAGAGAGCCACACTGCTCCTGAACAGCATCATGGAGCCTGTCTTAAATCCTAGGCATGATAAAGTTGAAGCACAGACTTAGGGTGCATCTTCTTAACACCAGGTGATTCCAGGTTTTGTAATGACACAGGTATTGGAATTTAATCTTCAAAGCTATTAAGTATCTAGAGAAGTCCCTGGCACAGCTTTGCTTCAGAAAACCAGCTCTCCCCCCAGCAACCCCTGTCTGGGTGCTGGTATGGCCCAGGGACAATTCCCACCAGACAATTTAGTTACAGTCACTCAGTTTTTAGACTACAGGGCTGTTTTATAGTATGGACACTGAGAGACCACATCAGCCTCCTTCAGGGCTGCAGAGCAGTCCTGACATTGCTTGATTTATTCTCAAAGTCATAACTTTAGACAGCAAGGCAGCCTATGTTCATAGGGGTATTTTACATCTGAAGATCTGGCAAAGTACTCAAGTAAATGATTTAGTTTAATCAAATTCTAAAGTCTCATGGATTGGGACATCTTTAAATTTAAGCATGTGTTTAAACACTGAGCTAAATAAGGATGCACTTAGCTCTGTGCTTCAATAGGGGCTTTGCAGAAACAGAGGCCTTAAAAGAAAAGGCCTTTTTTTCCCCATAATATACTAAATTCTACAATTATAGTAGCAATTTCACAATATGTAGAAAAACTGTGCCAAGCACATATATTTTTCAGGGTTTCAATTTCCCTGATGCAAGACATCTCAGGGATATTTTAGTGATTTGTTACAGTCATACAACACTCAGGCAAGAACAAAGCCTTGCTGAGCACTTTTTCTGGGAAAAAATAGCAAGATATTTGACTCAGAATGAGAATACAGTATCTTGTAAAGTTAAAGCTCATTTCTAAAAGAAAAAATGAAACTTTTTATTTAATGTAATTCATTATTTCTTTCAAGTGACACATTAGAAAAGTGTGTCACTTGGAAAGGATATGCCTCTATTATGAATAAGACAGGAATTGCTCAATGAAGTTAAATTCAGCTTTGCCAATAAAAAAGATAATATCCCCCACCAAAAAAAAAAAAAAAAAAAATAAAAAGCAGGCTTTGTACCCACTGTAAAATTTGTCGTGGCATCATCTATTGCTTTTTAATTAAATTAAATGTGAGTGGTGACATAAATAGGACAGAAGTGGAGAACCACATGTCCTGGGGCCACATCTGGTAAGGAACACTTATATACACTGGGAAGAGAAATCAAGCCCACACTTGTGCCAAAACAAATGCAGCTGCCAAGCCATAAACATGGTGAGTAACCCCACTGGCTTCAGTGGAGCCAACAGGATGCATATAAAGATATGGACATGAGTCTTTGCCAGTCTGAGGACTGGGATAAACTGATATTCTAATCTGAAAAGAAAACAACTTCTTAAACCAGGCATTTCCTCTAAACCTTTAGAAAGGTTCAGTGTAACTAATCTCTGTTTCTTCCAAGAGCAACGCGTTTTGATAAACTTTGCCTGAAAACATAAACTCAGTAGGTACACAGGCTCCACAAGCATTTAAGAGTCTAATGAAAAAGATTAAGTAACTCTTCCCCTGGGATGCCTGTAGACAATTCTTTGTGGAAACACGTCACCAGATGGAAAGGAACGTGCAAAAATCAGATATTAGAGGTGTCCCCTTCCAGGCTACA
Source organism: Nicator chloris (assembly GCA_013400495.1). Lineage (NCBI taxonomy): Eukaryota > Metazoa > Chordata > Aves > Passeriformes > Pycnonotidae > Nicator > Nicator chloris. The sequence continues at coordinate 33,378 of WAAE01020110.1, forward strand.
GTCAAAGGAGAGGAACATGCACTGCAATTCCTTGAGCTCAGATGGATACTTTAGGATGAGGGCCCTTGCACGAGTCTGGCAGCAGCTGCCAGAGCTGGGGAATGGTCTGGGATAACCACTTCATAAACTTGAAGGCACATGCATGACCTTGGGGTCAGGCTAATGCCTCTGAGGCATCTCTGTTCATTGTAACTGCAGTGAAAACACTGAGAAGCAGCTTTGGGGTGATGGGCAGTAACCAGTTTGACTGTTCTCTTTGTTTGGTGGGAGTTAGGGTGGGCCATTAGGGCTCCATGAGGGCAGCTCAGTGACTGGAGCAGCACAAACAAGGCAGCTGTGAGCAGCCAAGTGTTACTAAAACAGTCTGAATTAAGCAGGTTGTGTAAGGAAAATACAGGTCATTTTTTTCCATTATTTATTTCCATTTGCCCCTTCTTTTAATGCAATGCTTGTTCTTTGGTTTTTTTAGCCCATAGTGGTCAGATTTTCTACCTCCCTTTAACCTTTTTTTTTTCTGATGAATTTAGATTAGATGTTTAATTACTGGGATTTCTCAGGTGTGGGCAACTTTACTTTGCTACGGATAAACAGCATAAGTCAACATTAATTTTCCTCCCTTGTAAAGCTCCCTTGTCTGAAAACTGTTAACATTTTTCAAGATTCAATCATGACCATATTTGTATAACAACCTTTTACTGAGCTTGAAATTCTATACCAAATACTTACGTCTTTTAAAGACTGAAATCTCCAATAAAATATGTTACTTGTAAATATTAGAATTTCCCCTTTCTTCAACAGAAAGATATTCAGTATTAATCCATATTACAGTACCACTTTGTCAGGTGCCTGTTGCCTTACACTTAGATTTAGAGGAAATGAACAGAGTTTTTTTAAGACCAGATGTGGAGCTAAGACTTTGGGCAGCAGCAGGAACTGGCACCTCTGTCCTCACAAGAGGTACAGGGCATTTCAGGACTTGGGAAGAGCAGGTCAGAGCCAGGGAATTGGCAACCCTGAGCTGGCATATGGTCCCTCACTGATTATCTGCAGATAGGCAATTTACAGGTGCCCTGAAGCTGTGTGAAATGCAACCAAATGTTTCAATTTCCCAGACAGAGCTGGCTGCATAATGGTCTCCATAGAACATAAGCCATTTCCATTCCACCAAACACTCCTGCCAGTGGATCCTTTCTCACCTATTTTCCTCCTGCTTTCTTGTTAAGCCTTCTCCCCTCTCCTCACAACCCTGTCAGGTCTCAGCTCCCACGATGGCAGAGTTGGAATTTGAAGCCCTTCCAGTGCAAAGGCATGGGGCAATCCTTCCCAGGATTTCTTGACTGTCTCTGGGAAGACCAAGGCAATCTGCCCACGGCTCAGAGATCTGCCCCTGCCTCTGTGCTACCTCATCTCTTGCTCTTGATAGCGCAGGTACCAGCATGAGCATCCCTCAGACCCTGGAGTTCACAGCGAGCTTCCAAGGACACACATTAAATCATTCACACATTCACTCACACTCCTCCATCCAGTGCAAATGGGAATATTTGGGCTTTGCCCTCAAGTCTCTGTCTGTGTCCTGAAGTCCTGGTCTGTGGCACCCCCTCTAGAGGGAACATACTGGACTAAGATTATGTGCCTGGTTTCCTTTCAAGTGAAAACAGGCAGAAAACACAACACAGCAATTTTCACCTGAATGTGAGGAAGAGCTTATTAGCTGTAAGGGTGACTGGGCACTTGAACAGATTGCCAAGAGAGGTTTTGGAATCTCTTTCTCTGAAGATACTCCAAAGTCATCTGAACACGATCCTGAGTAATACATTTTAAGGGACCCTGATTGAGGGAGGTTGGACTAGATGTCCTCCAGTTGTCCTTTCCAAACTGAACCTCATCAAATATCACCCATTTAACTAGGTGGGTAAAAAGTAGAAAATCTCTATTCTTCTTCTAACAGATTTGTTTCAAGGGGAAAAATAATTTTCCTCTATTATATCATAGCAACTAACACAGCTTTATTTGGGAGAAGGTGTTGACACCTGCCAAGGTGAATGAAGCAGAGAGCCACTGATGCCTCAGAAGTGTTCAAAGCCAGGTTCGATGGGGCTTGAAGCAATCTGGTCTAGTGAAAGGTGTCCCTGCCCATGGCAAGAAGGGTGCAACCAGGTGATTTTTAGGGTCTCTCCCACCAAAACCATTCCATGATTTTGTAATTCTATTTCTCCTGCCATTTCTGCTTGTGTAGATTCTGTGCTAGTTTCATTTTCATGAGGGAGGATGCAGATTTGACCCAGAGTGACAAAAGTACCCTAGAGAACAAAAAGGGTTTTTTCACTGTATTCCAAGGAATAGTTCAGAAACTCCCTAAATTGTTATGAATAAAAAAAGGTAGCCTAGAACTGTGGTATGAATTTCTCCTCTTCTTTGCCAAGGACATTGACCAAGTTTTGTGTGCATGTTGCAAATAAAACAATTAGAGACTCATTTCAACCAGCAAGGCCCTAAACCTGCTGAGCTCCAAAAACAGGGTAATCTACGTCTGGCTATAAGAGAGAGATCCCAAAGGGTTGAGACTGCATGCAAGTTTGGTAGTAGCCATGATATGATGAGGGCTTTGGCAAATATATTTGCTAATAAAATTAGGGGGGAGGGGGAAGAGTTTAATATGAGTTTTGCAAACAAATTTCACTGCCAGGGGTTGTCTAGCCATGGTGAGTTTCTCTTCCACTCCAGCCAGGGTTTTGCCTGGGAAATTACAACAATAAAGTAAAATTAGTGACAACAAATCTGTCTTTCAGAGGCAGGTCGGACCTGCTGGCTGCAGCATTTCTTGTTTGTAGCTGGCCAGTATAAAGAAGCAGCAATTACTGTTCTGCCAAATAAAGTAACAGCTGAAAATACTGAGATTTTGCTGTTTTAGCTTATATTGGTACTTACACTGCCCTCCAGTGATAAAGACAGTTGTTCCAACCTGTATTCTAGACTTCTGTAGCATTTTATTTCTGGTCTGCTCAGTTTGCACTGAAAACTGAAGTTCTCATTCCAGAATTTTAGCAGGTTCTTGTCTAAAAGTAATAACAATTATACCATAGTTCCAGTTAATTTTATTTGTAGGGGTTTTTTTTAAATCTAAAAGCAAATGTAGATCAACCCAGTGTGAGAAATAAAATAAGTAGCATGGATTTAAATATGAAAAAACTGCATAAATACATAACTTTGGCCCTACTAAGGTATCACAGTTAATAAGAGTTTCAATTAAGTAATTTTTTTGATACGGATTGACATTTTAGTTTTAGTTCTTCCAAAAAAAAAAAAAATCCATGTTCATTGCTGTTATTATGCAAACAGCTCACTCATGCTCTCAGTACTGGATTTTGGTGATGTTGTGATGGATGGATCTCAGATCTGTTCAGAGTTGCTGGTTCTCTCCCATGCACCTCTGAAATCCAGGAATAGTGTGAAAGTCAGGTGGCACCCTCCTGGCAGCACACAGACAGACAAAGCATGGGTAGCATTGAAGTTTCTATGAGCTCATGGTGCAACAAAAGAGATTAATATGTTCCTCAGCTCAAAGGACTGGCACAGCTTCTCACAGCAAATCGAGTGTTCCAGAGGTATTACTGGTGCTGTAAGAGCTCATCACCTGCCAAGAACTGACCTGTATTTTGGCTGATTGTGGTACCTGTAGAAATATGAGAGAGTGGAAAAGTTTGAGCATACTTTACTCTGCCATTTTATTCATGACCACTTTTGGATTTCTAGCTGCAATTTACATTTCACTTGGGAATGATGTAGTTCTGCTGGTTGCTTTTTCTCTCATTCTCCTTTACTTAGTGCTTTTTTCTAGCATGTATCTAAGATACGTCTGCAGCTCACACAGACATTTCTGAGTTTTACACTATGGGGTACAAACAAAATATTTATGAGAAGCTGAGTAAGTGCCTGAGTGAATGGCTTGTGCAGAAATCCCTCTTGCCCTCATTATCACTGGTAACTTTTCCATTGCCCTTAAAACTAAGTGAGCCTTTGGCTCCCACACCCATTGCAGCACCTGGGTTTGTACAGTGATCAGCAGGACAGGACAGGTCAGAACAGAATTCCTGTGATCTGGACCTGAAGGAGTTGGCATGATCTTCCCTTGATAATTGACAGTTTAAAGAACATTCACTTCTTCAATGAGAAGCAGCCACAAAATTTTTTAGGTGTAGGATCAGTCCAGGCTGAGCAGTTTTTCAGCTACCATGCAATGAGCAGAGACCCACTGTGAGGTGGGGTGCCCACAAGATTCCCCTATATAGAAAGAAATGGCTTCTTGCTTTTTATTAGTCTGGGGTAGTAATTTTACCAATCCTGGTCTAGGCCTCCCCAAAATAGTATTGAACAAGAGCTTGAATGGGTGTGTGTAGCATCCAGGCAGAAAGCTTGCTGAACAGATAATACTCACTGGAAGAGTTAATAACCAAAAGGGTTTGCAGAGTATCCTCAGGGCTTGCTGGATGTAGATCTGGTTTTCAGCAGCCAGCTCAGGAAACAATTTTATGTAAACAGATGATATGCCTGAAGGTATCACTGAAGAACAGGCCCAGGGATGGAAAAATACAAGACCTCATACCACACCAGAAGTTTTTCATCCTTTATACATTTTGAGCTGCCCTCTTAATTATCTCAATCTGGGCCAGGTTAATTGGAGCCTTCCCTGACGTGAGTCAGTCTCACACATTTTCTGCATCTTTGCTAATTAAGACAATTTTCACCTTTTATAGTTGCTTTAGTATTCAGTGCAGTTTGCCACAGGCTAATCATAATTATTGAGTGATGGCTTTAAAATTTCATGTTTGTGATGACATTTTATCACATTAAATTGGAATCCCATAATCCTTCTTGCTCTGTGATAGACAAGAAGGTCATCTCTATTCTGGAAGTTATCCACTGTGTGATATTGTGCTGACATTGGCCATTTTCATTCAGAACCACTGCAGTCTCTTCTACTTTTAACTGAAGACATTCAGCACCCCGCTGAATCCAGCTGATTCCAAAGGAATGCAAAAATACTGGGTCCAGGATCCAAGACACAACCCTTTTGCTTTCATCCTGTAGATGCCCTTGCTGTGTGTGATTTGAGAGAACTGGATATGCAAGAACTGAGGGGCAGGAAGGAAGAAGCCAAGCCAACATATTCCTCTCATCATTGCTCCTCTGTGTCCAAATCCATGGCATTTTTAAAGCATATTCACTGATGCAGAGTGGAAAGTCTTCCCTTGAGATTCTCAAGGTTTCTTTGAGCTGGAGGAGCAAGAGCCCAGTGTCACCACGCAGTCACTGCTGCTTGCAATCAATGCTGTATCACAGCTTACAGCAGCTTTTCCCCACCACTTTGTGAAGGTGAAGGCTCCTGCAGATGTTCTCAGGGTCTTTCCAGAGCTGACACTTCCCTGGAGCAACTCTGAACAGTTCAAGGCTTGACAGCAAGGTCCCAAAATCTCCTCTTTGCTGCATGGCCATGGGTTTGCTGCTTATCACTCTAGCTGCAGTCCCTTGGCTTTTGGTGCGAGTTTGAAAATGCTGTAAAGAGCAAAATCAGGGCATAAAGTAGAAGAAACTTCACTGATTGATGCAAGCATAGTTTACTTGGATTCAGCCTGTAGTGTGCAAGGGAATTTACTTACTGAATTCCAAATCTGTGCCAACCTACAGCCTTGCAGAGGGATTTTCTACACTGATAGTGCTGTGGTGGTGAGGAGACAGAGCAGTTTGCAAGCACAGATGCAGAGCTGTGCCAGCACAGCCCCGTGCAGGAGCTCGTCCCTCCTGTGTTGAAACAAAGCTGTCCTTGAGTAACAGACACCATTTTCAAAATCAAACCAGTACCTTTGCTCAGATCCTCTACAGCTAACCCCGGTATCCATAGCCTGGAATAGCTGTACAAGCACAGATATTCCCACTTTCCTCCATACCTTCCAAGCACATGCTCCCATCCCACTGGTGTCTATAGGAGAGAACGTGTTTAAAAGCTTTATTCATTTTTTTCACACATGATTTGAAGACTTTCTTGAACTTTAAGTAGCTGAGTGTTTAATTCCTTCTAAGGCAGGGATAAAGAACAGTTGCAAATGGGATTTGCTTTGTTCTTGGTTGAGGAAAAGAAGCTACAAAGCTAAAAGTTAAATTTGGTGCTGTAGAGAAGGTGCCATAGCATAACCATGCTGTTACTTCTTCTTAGCTTCTTGTTAGAAGACAAAATGTTTCTGTTTGTTAAAGTGCCATCTTTTCAGCCCACGTGATTCTATAGCCTGTTTTACCAGAACTTCAAATAGACTTGGAAATTTGTATCTATGGTGATATTTTTCCTTAAAGAAATAATGTCAGATATAATTAATGAGTCATGATGAGTGCAAATTTGACGCTTATGACTTATGACTGATCATACAGATAAGGCTGTTATTTCTTCTATCTTCAGATAAGGTAAATGTGTCTCATACCTCTCTGTTCTGTTGCGCTGTGCACATCACAGTCTCTTTTAAGTAGCTAACAAAATATAGTTGCTCGAGTGTGTGTGGACCAGCTCAAATTTGACCTGATTTCTTTAGCTCTTGGTCATGACACCGTGAGATTTTGGGAAGGTGGTGGTGTCAGCAAAGGTAAGCAGAAACAGCTTGGAAATGCACACCCCTGAAAAATTTTAGGACTACCCAGCAAACTGTGTAGCAATGGCAACACAGAATTCTATTCTCAAAAACCTCTCCTGGCTCCAGTGTTTTCAGAATAATTTCAGAGTTATACAGAATTTTCTTTCAAAGATGCTTGCAAATGTTTCTTAACAAGTGGCTGGAAGTTTGCAGTCCTAATCAAGTTCCCAGACTACATCTTAAAAGAAAACATCTCTGAAGGAGTCTGCAGCCCTTGGAGTATGAGTAAATCTGCAGCAGCAGAAGGCAAGGGAAAATTCACTCCCCTCCTACGTTTATAGTGTCTAACGCCAGTCCAAAAAAAAAAAAAAAAGTTAATAGAAATTGAAGTAGGAATAGATCTGGTTTTAGAACTTTATTTTTTTTTCTTTTCCTTCCTGGCAATTATTCATATTTTGGAGGTTGCAGTAATTTCTGTTGGCAGGAGAAATCAGTAAAGAATTCAGGTATTTCCTCAGCATCCTCCTCTCTCACCGATGAGGCATGTGAAAGGCACAGCCTCCAGGCAGGAGGGAGCTGCTTCCCTGGCTCAGAGAAAGTCCCCTCTTCTCTCCAGATTCAAACCAAAAGTTTCCCACAGGCATTTTCAAAATTATATGCCCACTCTGGCTGTAGTCTGCATTTTTATGCCTCCAATTCCCTGGTGTCTTCTGCATCTTTTCTTATCTGTCCTTCTGACTCAGAGATTCAAGCAAACTCATCAAGTCCCCCTTTCTCACATGGACCCCACACCCTCTGGATAACATCACCGGCTTGTTTTGGATGGAGATGTGAAGGTCCTGCCTCCAGGGCTGAGCTGCATATTTCACTTAGCTGTCTCAGCCTTCTTTTTTCCTTTCTCCCAAGGCATATCCCAGAGTCACAGAATGGTTTGGGTTGGAAGGGACCTTAAAAATCATCCATTTCCAGTCCCCTGCCATGGGCAGGGGCACCTTCCACTATCCCAGGTTGCTCCAAGACCCGTCCAACCCAGCCTTGGACATTCCAGGGATGGGGCAGCCACAGCTTCTCTGGGCAACCTGTGCCAGGGCCTCAGCACTCTCCCAGCCAAGAATTTCTTCCTAATGGCAGTTCTGAAATATGACTGGGGGTAAGAAAGGCAGCACCAGCAGCAGATCTAATGGCAGAGGGCAGTTCTAATGCTGTCACTGGTGATGGTCACGCTCAGCCACACTGCCCTTGACTTTTAAATCAATGGAGAGCAGGATTTGACATCTGAGAGCTCCAAATGAAACGAAATTCATGTTTTTTATATCTACAGACAGTTCAGACCAAGTACTGTGCTACATCCACTGAGCAAAATAATTAGTCATTCACTGAAATCCTTTTTCCTGCTATCAGCAATGTCTCGCTCTTTGCTGTAAATTAAGATTATAACTGTGATCACAAAAATGCAGTTACACTGGCACAAATTCTCTATCCATATTCAGCCACAGAGATGACAGACACCTTTCTAAATAGAAATGTATCCATTTCTGCACTGTAACATTAAAACTCTTCCCCAAATCAATTAGAACATGGATGGAATACTAATCAGGTTATCTCATCATCACTTTTTCTGACATCCCTATAATGGAAAAGCCTTGGTTTAAAGAGAATGTAGTTGGTAGCAACTGACAGCTTGGTAAAATAAACATTTTGTGTATTTCTGTATGTTATTATTCTCTCATTTTTCAAGTATTTAATTCAACCCCTGACATTTAATGGTGTTTTTCCCTAAGACTTCATTGTGACATTATACAGCAAGATCTCTGAATAGTTTTACCACATCATTTTGGCCATCCTGTTATAAATAGCTCCCCAGCATAAATTTGCACTTATGTTCCCAATCAGACAACTTTCTATTTTTAATTCTTCAGAGGAATTCCCAGAGGAACAGCTCTTTTAAGACTGCAGAACTGTAAGGGATCTCCTACTCATAAAATCTAACAAGAATCCCCTTGACAGCTGGTTCCTGAAAAATGTGATTCATGTGCTGACTTGCTAAAAATAGATGTGGCTGAACCAAAATAAAAGTTCCAATGTAACAGAAACCCCCTTGAAACACTGCCAAAAGTATAAGCAGCCTCCACAAAGCATTAATGACCCAAGGTGGCCAATGCCTAAAAGAGTCAGGAAACAAGGTAGAATTTTTAACAGATTGCTGAAGCTGGTGCCTGGCTCCCATGGAGGCTCAGTGCTTAGGATTTTTTTTTAAATCTGGTAGAAATGTACTTTTATCATTGCAAAGGCTTTGAAAACCCTGGCTGTGCAGCAGCTTTTAGATTGCCTTGTTAGTGGAGCTCCCCAGATGGAGAACTTTAGGAAGCCCATTTTTCTGAGCTTGTACTTTCATCTCTTTTGTACCCAGTAAGGGATATCTAATCAAGGACTCAAAAATCCTTAGATATGATCCAATATCCTGGCCATCCTAGTGTTAATGGGAGAACCTAAAAAATGTGAAATTGCCTAGAAATAAAACTGAAATAGAGCAAACAAATTTCACTGCTTTTGAAGAGTGTATTGCAGAAGGAAATGGGAACCAAAGCCAGTTAAAAATGCATTAATCTTTTAAGAAGTCATTAATTTTTAATAATATAAGTTATAGGTTCCATTATTCATGCAGGTAAAGTCAACTTAAAGCCGCTTTTGCTAAAATCCTGACAGAATCCCTTTGATGTCTCAACTCTCAACTTTCATCAACAGGAAGGAAAAGCTCAATTCTGTTCCCTAGATCCAGACAGAGACTCATGGAAATCAGTCACATTGCACAGAGCTCTCCCCAAGCTGACCCACTTGCATGATCAGCTCCACAAAAACAATAAGTCTGTATTCTGGAAGATAAATCCAAGGAAAAAATAAATCCTGATTACATTACAGCTTAAGTGCTCAAAAAGAAAACACTTTGGGAAAAGTGCTGGACTGTTCTGTGGAAGTTGGATATAGGTGGAGCAGAAGAGGCAAGGGACAATAGACAGTTGCAAATGAGGCAGAGAACCTCTACAGACAAGTGGTTTTTAGTATTAAGGCAGCACATTCCCCTCCTCCCCTCTGTTCTGCAGGTGGCCAGCACTGTCCTGATGTGTCTCAGGTCACCTGGAATTGTTTCAGAGACCTCACTGCTGACTTGAGATCATTCAACATGAGCCATAATCTTTGGATTACACCTTGGAATGACAGGGTTGCTTATCCGAGACATTATTCATGCACATTCTTGTAGGTCATTCCCGAGTGGACACAGTCTGGACCTGGGGATTTGGTTTCACTCACTACAGCATTTGGGATTTGGTATAAAACCATGCCCTCATCTGGTTTGTACCTCTGCCTTCTGTTTGGAGGTTTGGGAACAGCTGTACCTGAATGCTTTTAGTCAGGAGCTGCAAACAACATAAATAAGAGCAGAACAAAGACTGTCAAGTCACTGAGCACCTTTTAGCTGAGTAAGCCAAGAAATGGAGCAAATTTTTCACTGTGGCCCAAAACTCAATAAACTTTAAGTAGAGCAAAGCAAAATAGGAACTTTTTAATTGGATAAAGCAGGCAGAAGAGACAAAATATTTTTACACCAAGGGCCACTGTCGAGAATATATTTTTACTGGCGTCTCTGATGTAATTAACATCCTAAATGAAAATCTTTGAAAAATGAGGGAACCGTACAGACCACATGCATCTGAGAAACTCAGTGCTACAATAAATACATCCATGGTATCATCAGGAATGGCAGAGAGCAAACTTGCTATGTGGCGTATTGCTCTTGGATTATTATGTCCAGACACCATTAATTTCTCCAAGATCAATAGGAACAAAAGATTTCAACGTTTCTAGAGCGTGTGAGGAGCCAGATCTGAGGCTTTAGATAACGGCATATCAGAAATTCCTTTTTATGTCATCTTAGTAGCTGACAGACTGACAATCCTAGGAACATAATTCCTTGACAAGAGAGAGATAAAGTGTGAAATGCAAGATAACACAGTGAAGAGTGTATTGAGGAGGTGAAGGAAGATACAGTAGATAAGAACAGAATAAGAGGACATTGTTAATGTGTTAATCTGCATGAGCAGCTTCTTGAAGGCGTTGTGAGGGGTTGTGCTGGAGCACATGGAATTATCTTGTCCTGTCAGAGATTATGTCTCTGAAAGATATTCATGTGCTCCTCAGAGTGCACATCCCTCTGCTCCTACACCTTGCCCACGGTGTTAGCTTTGTGTGAAAGCTTTTGCATGGCTGTAAACACAGAAATACTCTGCCTAACTCTGAAACAAGCTTCTCCTGGACAAAGCAGGTTTGCTTTGGTACCCGTTGAAAATTTTTTCCTGCATAGAAGGATGCAGTTATTTACCTGCTGGCAGTTTTTGTCCTGAGAGGGGCATGTAAATGTTTTGTGTGTGTGTTTGCACATGGTCAAAGTCAATCCGTTGTGTAAAGAGGTGCTGAGAGCTAAGGTTTTTGTGTATGATGAGTTTATTATCACGTCCCTTCCAACCCAAGCCATTCTAGGATCCCATTGCACTCAGCAACAAAACCTAGCAAGTTTTCTCTACGTAAATTTGGAAAAAAATTCAAGCAACTGAGTAGCCAAAGGTGAGAAAACTTGGTTGAGCTGTTGTCAAGTTTTCAAGGCAGCTGTGGAGTTTCTGCCCCCTGTGAGGCTGTTAACCATAAGCTGTTAAGATTTCTTAAATCACGTGCCATAAACTTACTCTTCAGCATCATCTCCTTAAAGCCCAGTTGCTGATGATTTTCAGAACCTTGAGGAGCTGTTGTACAAAGTTCTTTCTCTCCATCACGTATTGGACAGGCTCTACATCCAAATTGCTCCTCCTCTGGGCTGCCAAGGTGGGGGATCTATAAATCTCCCTAAGAAAGGGGCCACGGGAGCATTGAATCCCATGGGAATTGTGTTGGCATTGAAAGAGAGGTAGCTCAGCTTTGAGCCAGTCAGGATGCTGAAACTCTAATGCCTAAGAGGAGAGAGTGAAGCAATGGCAGGGAAATATAGTTTTATGTCCCAAGGACAAGGACTGAAGGCATTTAAGTTCAACAAATAAAACGTAGTATTGTCAGGAAAAATATTGAAATGCTTGATTCCATTTCAAACACACAAAAATGAATAATTTATAAACCTATCTATTTCAGGATTTAGGAATAAAATTAATAATAAATGATAATAATTACTAAATAGTCAAAACCAATAGTAAAACCCAACTTTTCATGCCATTTGTAAGAAAAGCAAGTGTTGATAAAACAGCACTTTCCAAGGACAAGGACAGGCCAGAACTCACAGGGTTCTGATATCTAGGATCTCTTGAAACAAAAATACTCAAAGATTGCACCAAGGCAGCTACAGCTCTTGGGAAGGGAGGTGGAAAAAGACACACAGATTTAGGTAAAAAACCAATGAGAAAGTCCTGGTAACATTTGCCTATGAAAATTCCTACACCACCTTACCTATGTGATATTGCTCCACTACTGGTAAAATGTAACAGCTTTGGATTTAAGAGCAATGGATTTATTGTGCCAAAAATAAGCAGGAATTCAGCCCTCACATCTTCCTCTTACTTTCATAATTATCTTAGGTTTTCTCTTGTGGCAGGTGAAATTAGATTATTCTCAACAAAAATAAAACAAAGAACACCCCAAAAGATAGCAAAAATAAAGGAACAAGATGCCATTTCTTCTCTGCTTGAAAGCCTGGGCAAGGAGTACCATGTGTTTTCCCATCTGTGCAGAAGTTTTGCATATTGCTCTGGATCAAAATTTAAGGGAGAAGGGACTCCAGGGATTTTAGTTCAGAACAAAATGTTGTACAGCACAAGCAAGAAAAGTTTCAGTGAAATTTTGCATCCCCATTCTTGTTTTCCACTGCAGGGATAAATAATGGATGAGCAACCTCATGTTTTATTGCCAAATGTAAATAAATGATTAATTTATGTGTGTATATATATATATTTTTTTTTTAAAGCTGTTTGCAATCAAATGATAAATTTTACTAGCTCATGACCCAGAGTGTAGTTCATGGTCTGTGAGGATGAAAATTTACAGTATGAATCAGCAAAAGGTTCTGCTTTCTCAGCACATGCATTGCAAAGGGTGATGCCTCGTGTACATTTCAAACAGAAAATTCCTCACTTTCTGTTTCTGTGCTCCAGCATTTCCCAATATTAGTTACCACTGAGCATTAAATTGCCCAGCATTTCAGTGAAATCATTCAGATGATGCTCTCCTAGGGGCAGTGTGTCTGGTGCTTGCTGAGGAGCTGTTTGAGACACTCTTTCCATGCCTTCACCAGAGTGGATGAACACCAAACATTTTGAGTCCTGCAAAATCTAACAAGAGGATTTGTTACGTGGCAGCTTTTGAGACTTGAGTCCTTTTGTATAGAGGCTCCCACTTGGGCTCATCCTCTATTTCACTTCCTTGCACTGAGGATTGTTCCACAGCCTCCTGGAACGGTTGGAAATGCTCCCTTTGACTTCTGCAGGGTTTTGCATCTGTTTATAGGGGGACAAGAGAAGGCAGTTTTCAAAATTGTTGGTATAACTTGACTGGAACATGAGTGAATGCAGCCTTTTATACAGAGGTAGATGACTGAGATGTAACACAAGAACAGATGCTAAAATAATACCCAGGGTAACATCAGTCTTATATTTTTAGTCCAAATCTTTCCCAGGATCCATTCTGTTGTTAATGATATTTTCAGGACAAAGAGGAGATAATGCCATGCTTTCCAAGCTGTTTCATTTTCAACTTTCCTTGCTGTTTTTGAATTTCAGGACATAAGTTAGGAAGGGAGACAGTGTTGCATTTGTTACACAGTTACCTTCTGACCTTAATTTCATGTTTGAAATTGGGCACCAGTTCAATGAAGTCAAAACTTCAGTCTCGTTAACATCAGAACTTTGAATATGTAAACTTTTTTTAGTATACAGTACTTGCAGTTATGAAACCTTCAGCATCTTGAAACATGTGGAAGAGCTTGAAATGCATCCATGTGTTCAGTCAAACCACCTGCACATCATAATGATGATTCTTTTGATGATGATTGGTGACAAAAAAAAAAGATAACTCAATTTTATTCATTTTTTTTTGATAGAAGCTCTGATCCAACTGTGTTTTTTTAACTAAGAGAAATTCATCCTCCAGCAAAACACACGGTTAGGAACCTTTGAGCAATTTCAAGGTGGCAGTTGCCCACAAAGTGTCAAAATCAGACTTTTCAGTATGTTTGAGATAAACAACCTCATGGCTTCTGTAGTTAAACTTTATCTGACCTTGATCAGTCTGACAAGTAAATAATGACTGCTTTTAAAACTTCCAAGCCAAGCATATAAGCATGAACCAAGACTCCAGCATGACAGCCTGGGATTTTTCTGGCCAAAATAGGGACATTTCTAGAGTCCATGCTTGGCCAAAAGACAGAAGAAGGCATTTCCTGGGCACAATCCATCATGTCATAACAAAGGTGAAAAAAACCCAGGAGAAATGAATTGTGCCCTAATAATACCCACTTCTTTCTGCTGAGGAGGAAGGAAGCTTGGGGGCTCTAGTTCATGCACAGATGAATTGTCAGTTGTTCTAGGTCATGCACAGATGTAGAGAGGAGGTGAGGGGAGTGCAATCCTGAAGGGATTTCTTTTGGAGTGAACCTCCTCTGATGACAGCCAACAGTTGGAACGATGGGTACACCCAAATATCAGCATAATAATTCCCAGGGAATAACAGGAAAACTGCAAACATCAAGGCCCATCCTGAGGCTTTCCCGAAGTCTAGAAACAAGAGTAATTTTATGACAATTAATGGGCTTTAGAACAAGCCTGCTGAGAGAACAGTCTGAGAACGTGTTGACCAATGCACCTCAGAAGAGGTCTGGATAGGCACAGGGGAATCAGCAATGAGGTGACTACCAAGAAGAGCTGCATTATTGCTATGTTCACTGTTCATCCCAACCTGGGGATGACAACAAATAATTATTTTGAGTAGGGCTTCCATTACAATCCAGACTTAAAACTGTATGTATATTTGTAGCCTGGGGGGAGGGGGGTTAAAATCATGGAAAATTATCTAGACAGTGTCTAAAAGTTGGTAATTTAACAGTGACTATTTTAGACAGTGCAATATACTTGCTCAGTGTAGTAATAAATTATGTGCAGTTTGCCAAGTAATTTACCCAGTCCTCTTTTCATCGTTTCAGCTTCGAAATGCTTTAAATAAACTGTGACACTATGTAAATGACTGTGTATTTATTTAACTGTTTCTCTTACACTCTAATCATGCAAGTGAGAAAATACCGGGTATTAAATGGACTATGCAAAATAGATACAAAAGTCCCAGACTTTAGACTCTGTTCTATCAATTAGATAGGAGTGATAGGCTGTTTGTCATTTTAATGAGGAACGTAAGGCGATGTAGATACTGTATATTCATTTTTCATCGGGGATTTCATTCCAGCGCTCGGGTTCTCCTTTCCAGGGAAGCAGCTGCTTTGTAAACACGCCGTAAACAAACCTTGGGCCGTCTCCAAGTGCATGTGGGTGCATGGGCGAGCTCAGTAGTGGCCACGTCATTTGATGCAGTTCTGTGAAAATGTCCAGGTCACGGTCCTGCACCTTCGGTCAAAGTCCCTGTGTGTCGGTCCCGTGAGCATTCATCTGGAGCATCCTGATCCATAGGCATGCCCACAGCTCACAGGCAGCACAGCACACCAGCACCACGTTAGCAGCACCCCGGTGCCAAACCTGTAATATATAACTGCGAGCTCGACTGTGTAATCGATTCGATGTCTTCATGCTAATTAACGTTCAGAGTTTTTGTTTTGAAAAGACAGTGTTGTAATCATCGGGTTCCCTGCAGGTTGTTGTTTTGCTGAGTTTAGAACATTAAAATTCCATGTATGGGTTAAGATCTAAGCCTGCTGTGTTTCCACTGCTGCCATTCAGTCACAGAAAATTATTAATAAATCATCAAATATTAATATCATCCCTTCAAGTCATAAAAGGCTGCAATATACATCTATGGTTTTTAAATAAAAATTGATGACTATAAATTCTTTTGTAATTGGGAACATAGTGGGAGGGGAGAGAGATAATCTGATGAATGCTGTTATTTATTTTAACTTTTATATTAGGTTCATGAAAAAAAATAACCTATAACCTAACAAGATTTATCAGCCTGTGAAATTTTATAATAAAGAAAAGACTGGTTTTCTAATTAAAGATTTGTCAAATAAAGAAAATAAGTGTGCATGTATTTTCTGTCTGGGGGACAGTCATGTGAAATAAAATCATTGAGCTGCATTTGCAAAGTGCTGTGACAATGCATTTCCTTGCTTTGTGCACATCCATTCCCACTGCCCTGCACTGGAAGTGGTTGTCAGTGCATGTGGATAAAACACAGAAAAGATCCATCCCTCTCAATTATTGACCAGGCATTAATTTCAAATGTAGCCTAACCATTCTTGATGCATGTGCCTGATGTTCTGAAAGCAGCAGAGCTGTGCCAGGGGATTATATCACTGTTACTTTGGTGCATGGCAGATTATCCTGTCCTTATCTCCTTCCACCAACTGCCCAGAGAAACCAGAGATGAGGTTTGTGCTTCAAGTTTTGGTCTGTAAGAGATGGGATAAATCCAAGCTCAGGATTTCCATGAGTGAGGTGAAATTCCTTATCAAGTCCTACCAAAAACAGACATGCCACATAAGATTTTTCCTATGGGAGGGACTTGTCAATGCCATCAAGAAAGAGTGAATGCCCTCAAGGTACAAATTAAATATTTGGAAGACAAGGTTCAAAACCCCCAATAAAAGCAAGGGTGTTTTCGCTCTTATTTATTAGAATTTCTCTTGCCATTCTTTTTATCCTTGTAATAACTCACTCCCTCTTTGAAGGTCACTATGGTCCACAAGGTACTGCTGAGAGCAAGAATTCCACAGACCATAAATCATCTGAAAAAAAATATCCTACTCCAGGGTGTGAAATTTGCCACTGCTTGATTTCAATGACAATCCTGTTGTCCTTGTGCTGTAGATTTCTCTTTTGCTGCCCCGAAATCAGTCAGTGACAACCCATGTCAGAAACTCAGCCTTCCAGTGGGATCATGTTAATCAACAAAACCCCCCAAATTCCTATTCCTTTCTTCTCTATCACAGGGAGAGAAAATTCACTCCTGTGGCTCCTAAGACAGACATGCATTTTTCAGAAGGATCTGTTTATTTTAGGAGTCTTGGACACACTGTCATTTTTGGTATTTAAGAGAAAGGTTAATCCCATTGTCTATTTTCTGTTCCACTTTTCTTTCCTCTCTCTGCTCTTGTTTACCTCATCTTTGAAACACAGGATCAGCCTCATGTGAAAGGCAGCTGTTTGCAGACACAAATGTCCATTAACCCCACTCTGGAAAACCTATTACCCCTTATCTCTGTAAAAGCAACACTAAGCAGTGGTCACAGCACATTCTCTGGGCCACAGTTTATAACAGCTGCAATGCTGAAGATCAGTTTTCTGACGTCCTTTCCAAATTAATACCTACAAGATAATTACAACAGCCCTAAAATGTGAGATAATGTTAGAAAATCAGCATTATTTCAGCCTTTTTTTGTGGTACTTAAGCTTTGGTACGTCCTGTGTTGCCAGTTTGATGTTCTTGCCTTTGCCTTCACCCCAAACAGCTCACGGTTTTGCAAAGAGCCCACCAATTTTCTTTGACTATTTGTGAATAAAGGTGAGAATGTTTATTGGGATCCACACAGCGACTGTAACCAGCAGACTTCTGTCTGTGGGAAACAGAAGCTCTCAAAGGGTTGGATGAATTCTCTCCTCAGGCAGCTGTGCCATGGCTGAGGTGAAGTTCATCTCTGGCACAGCTCCATAAACACCCAGACAGGAGTCTGCAGAGAGATGATTTCCCCACGCAAAGTTTGGTGCGATGAATTCCCTAAGTTGGTCCCTAGGTCAAGTGAACTGGTTCCCATCTGTGTCACTATGAGGGAAAGCACCCAAACAGAATCACATCTGAATCATTTGAAGTCTTGTAAGTCAGTCACTTTGCATCATGATAAGTGAGGAAGGATTTTGCAGTGGTTGCAGCCCCACATTTGATAGAGGCATGGACACGAGGCCAAGGGGACAAGCAGAGGGATGGAGCCACTGCTCAGACTCCCCTGCCAGCTGAGACACTGATGGAAATGTATGTTCTTCAAAAATGGGATCCTCTTCTCATACAGTGCACTGTGGTCTGCATTTATTAGTGTCAGCATTAGTAAACATGGGGAAAATTGATACAGAATATTTGTTTTCAGCACACCAAATCACACTGCCTTCAGTAATAAGGGTTGCAAATGAAAAACTGGTTTGATGAGATTGCTCAGCACAGCTTTGCTGTGATAACTAAATTCTCTAGGATCTCCAAAGGACCCTAAAATCCACATTTTTCTGCTATGCATTATGTATAAATATGAATTTCTAATCAAGATATGCACTCTCCTCCTGGTATATATAGAACAGTCCTGAGTTAGTAAGAAATAGCATTCTGCTCTCTTAAAAATTGAGATTCTTCTCTAGTGGGTCTTTAAATCATTGTTCCAGGAATTGATCATCCCGTTTTGACGTCAATAGCCCATGCAGAGGTTATTGAGTACAGCAATTTTACAGCCAGCTCCTCTGTTTCCCTTCATGTTTTACAATTAGCCAAAGTTTTAGCAGAAATATCAGCTGGGAAGAGAGCCTCTTGTCATTTCAGATTCATCAGCTGCAGAAGCCACCAAGAAAGGTCAAAACCAAAAGCAAACATATGTCTTCATATTCACATTTAAAGCAGGCAGCCCAAACAGCAGAGAGCTCTTTGCCTTTGTTGAGCACAATCAAAACATTCTCGAGTAGTGAAGTGTGAAGGTGACTGGTAAATCAACCAACAATATTTTATGTTAAGTGTTTACAAAAAGAATAATTTAGGATGGAAAACACCACTTCTCCCTGAGAGTGTACTATCCATGATTCCACTTTGAAAATGGCTCCACATGAAGAAGAAGGAATTATCTTAACACCATCATTTCTTTGTTTCTATTGTTTATCTGGGAGCCAATTTTTCCTTTTATTCCATATTTTTACCTCTGAAGATGAACTTTCTTTCCAGATTGTTGCCTTTTTTTACACTAACACATTATTTTCCTTCTGCCCCAATATATAGAGCCACATGGTCGATAAACCAGAGCAATTTTTACCTATTTACCCATTGTTTTATTTTTGTAACATTTATTTTTACCAATTGCTTTATTTATTTGCCTATTGCTTTTTCATAAAAATCACCTCCAAGCTAAATTTCACAAGTTTTCTCTTCACATGAAAAAATTGTGCATACCTTTCATAACCTGGGATTAAACTGATGACATTCTGCAGTGGTCCAAACTATGACTGAAAATATATGCTCATATTTTTCTCTTTGTAGTAGCAGAGCCCATTGCACCATGAGAGTTCCACAGCTGCACACTGTGATGGGTATAAGGTGGGCTCAGGTTTTCAGCATAATAAGGGATAAAAACCTGATGCATTTTGTCCAAATTTTATAGCACAGCATGGAATTATATATCTCCTCTTCCAGTACAATAAGGACCTTGCCAGACTGGGGAGATTCCAGTTGAATGTCACTGAGATGTTCAGGGGACCAGAGATGAATTTGACCTACCCAGATAAACTGAGGGACTGGGGTTTATTCAGACTATTATAAGGAAAACTACGTGGCAGGTGTCACAGGAGACTTCCACAGTCTAATTTGGGTTGAGGAATTTAGATAAAGCCTGACTTTCCAAAGAAGTAAAATGAGAGGACAAGTGACCATGAGCACAAAACACCACAAAGGAAATTTTGATGATATCCATGGTAAAAATGGTTTCATAATAAGGGTAGTCAAATATGGAAACAGGTTGCTCAGGGAAGTCATGTAATTGCTACCTTTGGAGAAAATCAAGCTCAACTGGACATGAAATTGCCCTGTGAAACCCAACTGCCCTTGAAGAAGCCCTGTTTGAGGTTTGGACTACCTGACTTCCACCTTATTGCTCTCTACAGCTCCCTGAAAGGAGGGCATAGGCAGCTGGGAGCTGGTCTCTTGTCCCAAGCCACAAGTGACAGAATGAGAGGACACAGCCTCAGGCTGTGCCAGGGAAGTGTCAGGATGGACATCAGGAAGAATTTCTTCATGTAAAGGGTTGTTTAACATTGGAATGGACTGCCCAAGGAATTGGTAGAGACACCATCCCTGGAGGTGTTCAAGACTTGACTGGATGTGGCACTAAGTCAACAAGATGGTGATCATTAAAAGGTTGGACACGATCTTGAAGGTCTTTTCCAGCTGAAAGATTTTGTGATTCTGTGTGACTCTGTGGTCTCCAAAGCTAACTCAGTTGAAAATAAAGAAATAGCCACACATATATAGCTTGTACATTAATCTACACTGACAATTTATTGGATTTCTCTCCTCAGCTCTTGTGCCATGAAGACGAGAACTTCTATCCTAGGGATTTGGAGCTCTCCTTCCCTTATCATGTGGCCTGTAAGTCAAGGATCCACTGCAAGAGATCTCAGAACATTCAAGTCCCAAAAGGCACTTTGTGTACAACATCAAAACAGAGTACAGGAAAGCTCTGTTATAACTTGGAATTATTCTATATTATTATTTGTTGGATATACCATAGTTTGTTGACCTAGACTCAATTAAAACTGGAATGTCAGAAACATGGTAGAGCTTTCATGACTTTTTCTAAACGGAGAGTTGGTCACAGACATTGAATATTCAAGAACATGGCAGTGTGAGATTCTGGGCTTTTCATTCTTTTTAGTTTTTCCTAAAATAGAAAGCAGCACTTATGAAAACCTTTGTGGCTTTTTCTTTTTGCCTTTTAATCGTGACCAAAATTTTTCAGCGAGAAATAAAAATAGAAAGAGCCTTGCTTAATAATGTAAAAATCCCTTCCAATTCCACACAAAGGCTTGTTGATGCAGATTTATACTTTATATATGTATATAGTTTCATGTACAGGCATTGTGAATAGTCACAGAAGATATAGAAGGAAAAAATAGTCTTCTGGCACCCAGTGCCCAACTTTTTGAGCAGAAAATCTCCATCTGTACAAGGATTAAATAATGTTAGGGACCATTTTCTGCTGCAGAAGTCAGCTGGCACAACCTGAACAGATCTACGATATTCAAACAAAGTATTCAAACATTAAGTCTACACTACCTGACCACTTGTGCTCCAGACCATTCCCCAGCTCCCTGGACTCACTCCAGCTCCTCAATGTCTTCCTTGGAGTGAGAGGCCAAGGACTGGCCACAGGACTTGAGGTGCTGCCTCACCAGTTCTGAGTACAGATGGCCATGGTAAAGTGCTTGTCCCGAGTTCCTCTTTGTTTTCCTCTTTGCTCTTATTGAGATCAATGTTAAATTCTCATTGGCTTTGCCAGGGGGAGAGCTGGATCTACCACAGCTGGATCTACCACAGCTGGATCTACCACAGCTGGATCTACCACAGCTGCATCATCTACCATATGCAAGCCCTTCAGTGCCTGAAGAATCTGTAAANCTACCACAGCTGGATCTACCACAGCTGGATCTACCACAGCTGCATCATCTACCATATGCAAGCCCTTCAGTGCCTGAAGAATCTGTAAATTCTCCTATGTGTATATGAAAAGACACACATCCAAGTGACCATTCAAGTCTTTTCCTTCCTGAATCACTGGGTAGTTAATATATGCAATTACCTCTCTATGTGCCCCTATGCCCAAGGACCAATGACTGTGATTCATAAGGTCCATTATGTGCCACATTTGGCACATTGTCAACAGTGCTACCTTTTCAGGAGCTAGGATAAAGGGTAATGGAATGGAAAATTTCCTTTTATCCCGTGGCTGGGTCAGTCTGGGTGTATCCCATGTATTAACTCGAAGCCAAGAGGCAGAGTGTGTGTCTTCAAATCACATGCCTGTTGGGAATTTCTGAAGGGAATACTACTGACACAAAGGGAAGGGAAACAAAGTAATGTTCAGTGACTTGAAAGAATTCTTTTATTCTCTTTCCTTTTTCTTTTCAGTTGGCCTTTCCAAGTTCTTACTAAAAGCATAGTTCAGTCAGAGGCTGTCTTCCTTTTAAATGCTAAATATGTGGGTTGAAAAGTACATATTGTCTGGAACTTGGGGTTAATGATGAAAACCATTCACCCTCCTTGGAAAAATGCAATCAGTGCCTGGCAATAGAACCTGGGATGGTTTTGGAAGATTGAAAAAATTGTCTTCAAAAAACCCACCAAAACCAATGAGATTTTTTTATTCAGTCCTGAATTTTCATTCCATTCAAGCCAGTGTTGCCATATTCCAGTTATTATCTATTTTTATCTCAGACCTGGCAAACCTCTTTCTCCCAAATTGCCTGTCTACCCTGTCATAAAAGGCAGTCCAGCACCTGTGCCAGCTACAACATCACACCTGCAGGCTTGGGCTCCATGATCAGCTGTTGCTTTCCAGGATTCAGCTTAAGACAGAAAACTTAGAACATTTGAGAATGTGAGGTACTGAACTTAAGTATTTTCAGCAATTTAACATTCTATATGAACTGCACATTTGCCATTGCTGCATCCTTAAAAATGGAGCTGAAGGCTATATGGATACACTGGTTGTTGAATGGTCACACCAACAGGTTAATTTCAAGAATTGTGCACAAAAGAAGCAGTGATGAACACTGATGATTTATTAAGCTCTGTGGTAGAAAAAACTGGAAAAAAATGCCCCGATGTCGCACTAGGACACGAAATAAAGAGACGCAGACTGTGTGATTTCTACGGCAAAAAAGGGGCTGACTTTATTTCTGACCTCGATATTTATAGATTTCTAGAAGTGACCATGGATTGGAGGGTGAAAGGGCCACCTCTCACACCCCACTGGTCAAAGCAAGAGTCATTCAACTTTCTCCTCCTAGCAGAAAGAATTCTGAACAAAGAGTGTCAGTTACAAAAACAAAAGTTGTTTACATAAAAACTGTGATACTCTGACTCCAAGAATGTAATCTTATCAAAAGGCTAGGAAAAACTTGGGAAAACAGGGAGACATCCCAACATTTTGAAGAGTCTCCAACTGCTCATACTTCTATTTGAGGAACCAGGTATTACACATCAGAAAAAATGGCATCCAAGGTCTAGTCCTTGTTTGTTTTCCTTTTAGCTTTGCTGCAATTGCTATAGGCAGAAGCAACTTCACATTCACTCCTTGAAAAATGCTGTTCCCTGTCTTTCCTTAAGCTTGTGGTAAATTCTCTGCTTCTCTGTCTTTCCAAAATAATGTGCATGGCCTTAGGAATGTCTTTATCTCGTTCCTACTGCATGCTAAGGCTATATTCCATTCAGCTGGCCTGATCCATATGCATTTCTATTTTCCAGATAATTACATTGTTCTACTTGTATCATTAGTTTTATTGTTGCTGTTTCTAAGAGGCTTTTCCTATCTAACTTATTTCCAGGTTTTCTTTTTTGAATTTTTCTGAGATACTGAGTTAGAGGAGAAGGCAGCAAACCTCTTCTGTTCCTAATCATAATCCCCAGTCTCCAAAACCTTGAGGCTTTCTAATTACTACTCCTCACCAAAAGAATTTAAAAGTCATTATTTCCCTTCTTGATGCTCTGTAGCAAAAAATGGTTTTCCCCATATAAAAATTCCAGGTTTGAACTAAGGTCATCAAGGAATGGGGAATCCACCCCTTCCCACCATAATTTGTTTCAACTCGTAGTCAAGAGTTGTACCTAAAGCAGGTTATCCTAGTATTTATTATTTATTGCAGTTATTATTTATGCTCTCTATTTGTGTACCAAAAACTCAGTCTCCTCTGAAACATCTGCCAGACTCCATAACTGGAACACGGTGACATTTTGTTCTGGGGTGGGGGAAAAATGCTCACACTCAGCTGCTCCTGGAAACAATGTTGTTGCCACCCTGTCCTAAATTTAGGAGCCAGCTGCCACTGCTTAACCTGCTGGTGTGTGTTGGTGTCTCCCCACGCCAGAGCAAGGAGGCAGCTCAGGCTGGCTGAGGGTTGGTGTGCCCAGGACCTGTCCATGGTCTCCTCTATCAGTAGTGGATCCAGCCTGGAAGGAGCTGGTACACAGCCCCAAAAGCATGGGAGACTTTTCCTGGCTTTGAGGGTCTTGCAGCAAAACCTCCAAAAGCAGAAATGGCATGTTCATGGAGACTTTGAAAACATCTTCTGGGGTTTGGTGTCCCTTCATTTGGATATTGGTCCAAATTTCTAGCTAGCATCCAAAGGGACTACTGTTAGTAATCACATCCACATTAAATATAGGTATTCCAGCTCAGCTTTGATCCCAGCTAGTTGGCACTACTTTTAATACCAATGCTTGAATGAACACAGTGTTCCCTGTGGTATTCCTCGAAGTTCATTTGTGCTTCCTTTCCCGCTGGCATACACATGGTCCCCATTAATGGCAGAGGGGAAAGGAAATTTAGTTGTGACTAGCAAAGAGGTTTTCCTCTGGACAATAACTTTCCATTCTTAAGCACTTCCATAGGCTTGGGAGTCTAGATTTTTCTCTTGCAGAAACTGCAAGGGAGAATACTAGATACAGATACTGCTTTGCCAAGTGTCTTTCTTTGAATAATAAAAATCTACCAGAGATGTCACACCATTTCTTACATGAGCTGAACCTCACCTTGCAGGAACACAAGGCTCATTGGTATTTGGAAACAGAACAACACTCTGTCCTTCCCTAGTTGCCCCACAACTTCTTTTCCATCCAGTTGCCATCGTTTAACAAGTAAAGGAACTTCACATGAAGGTAAACAAATACAATAAACCATTGTCTTTGAAGATGAACTGTGCCTTCTTTTTGTTTTTTTCTTCCTGTAAATCTTCAAGACTGAAATTCTAATAAACAGCTCTTCATAAGATATCTCCTGTCACTTTTTATTTGTCTGAAACATTTTTCCCCCACTGGTATATCTTTCAGCATTTACCCAAGCCAGAAAAATGCTACTTAGTGGCATTAACAGGCTTGGAATATTTAAGTAAAGCATTATAAGCTATTTACAAAAACCAGGTTGACAGCAACATTTCAAAAATGAGACTATAATGTAATCAAAACATTATCCTGGTTTGTGTCTGATCAGGGAATAAGAAAATGAATGAAATATTGCCACAAATGAGAACTGGGAGAATTTTCCAGAGAAGGGAAAAATACAAGCAGAACTAGAGAAAAGCAAGGCAAAACCTTCTGAAAAGGACATGTTTGACTACAAGAATTTATGGCTTCTCTTCTTATCTCAATGCACCCTCTGTGAAAACACTCCTCATAACAAACCTGGATGATTTGTCAGCTGCCTACTAAACCCTTTTTCTTCAAAGGGCTTAACCACAGCTACATGTCCATTGTATTTCCACAGAATGGTGCATCCATGTTTCAAACAGCAGAGCGTAATACATCCCTGAAAGTGCCCCTGCCACTGATGTTAGCAGCAGTAAATGTGACAGGCTGAGGATATATTCCCAGCAGGGCTGTGACAGTGCTTAATATAGGTCCCTATATGCCCACCTGTGTGGAAACAGATCTGTTGCTTGATGAAGTCTCTATTCAGCCATTCAGGTGCAAACTTTTCTCTTGCTGTCATTCCTTGGTGAGATACAGCTTTTCTGTAAATAGCACCACAGGCTGATTCCTTCCTTCTGTTCCTTCAAGTCCTGAAGCAAAATCTCTGGAAGCAACAGGCTCTGGCACCAAAAGTGGGTGAAGTCTCTGACACTCAACATGACTTTTATTATGCTTTGCCAACCCTCAGTGCCGTGCAGCCCTTTCTGGCACCAATCCAGCAGCATCCCTGGAGAGTTGTTTGTCTTAACCCAATCTCTTTATACAGATGGACAAGAAATGAGATAGGAACCTGCACAGTTACCTAACAACAGAGCCAATGGGCTATTGCCCAATCTTGCTATATAGACAAGTAAAACACACTGAAACTGAGAGCAACCTTTGGCAGTAGCCTGAAGAGATGGAGAAAATGGCATCCAATTAAAAAATAGGGGTGCTGGAGTGCAGCCAGAATATTGGTGTGCTGCAGATATCTTTGCTTGCCTGTCTTTGAGAGTCACTGCGACCGTGGGAGAGATTGCAATGGAGGGAAGCTGTCCCATCTTCTCTGCACAAGACAAGAATAAAACAGATGTTAAGCCAGATTGGTGTGGTTCTATTTCCCCTCAGAAGAGTTCATCCAGAGCATATCCAGGTTTCTCTGTTTGTGCAGTGCCCCAGCAGTGGAGCATCAGGGAAAAGAGGGGGGTGGTGAGTGTGCAGCTCCTGCACATGCACTGTGCCCCACTGACAGACCATGAGAGAGAGCTTGGTTTGGCCAATAGATAAGCAATTTCATTTTCCAATTTTAAGCCTCAGGTCTAGATCAACACACCATGGAAGTGGGCATCATAATTTTCTCACTCTCTTCTCCAATGGGACTTGGCTCACTGTCAGCTCAAAGATGACTGAGATTCATTAGAGAACTAATGCCTACCAATTTCTGTGCAAAACTCCATATGACCAAAATCCAGTGTGTATTTCACACCTCTGGAAGATTATGAATTGAATGAGAATGGAAGTGGAATAGAAAACTTCAAAGCTACAGAATTTCAAAAGCTGGAGGGTTTATCTCTGTCATTCAAGATGTCTTTAGCCTTTATTCCACTTCCTTTCAATATTCATCAAGACTTTAATCTTTTTTTCTTTTAGCCCCAAACCTACCTTGCTGCACATGTGGACAGAGCAGCATATTGTAAGTAGGGTATCATTTTTGTTCTTTTTTCCTCTTAGTTCTTCTTTCTTTTTCCTGCTGATTTTCTTCTCCATGTAGCAGTAGTTCATGTGGGTTCCCGAGACAGGCACAGAACTACATCCTGTGGCTATTGATTTATACAAAACCCTAAACACCTTTCCAGGCACTCCACTAAGGGATTGCAAAACCCACACAATTATTCCAGGAGAAATTCTAAGTACTGCAAGATTCATCTCTATTTAAATTAATTAATCCCTTGCTAAAAGACTTTTCTTCCTCCATGGCAAGGAGGAACAGTTCTAGGAAATAATTCCAGCAAAGAATGGTCTCATAGTTTAAGATACTGGTCACTAAGAGTGAATTTGGCAAACACAACATTCAGAGAAGTAGAAATTGAACCTCACATCCATATGAAAAAAAGTTTGCCTGTGGTTTTGGGGTAGAGATTTCAAGTCTACTTCCTTGGACAAGAGCCCTCCTTGCATAAGAATATTGGAAAGGTATGGACCTGCAACTCAGTTTCTCCTTCTCAGTCCCTTCAGGTGGCCAACTCACTTTGTCTAAACAATTAAATAGCAACTGGGCCAGAGAAAAACAGAGAACCTAATGGTACAGGCATGTGACCAAGGGTCTTTGAAATACACTGGATCCTGATCAAAATCCCTTTTCCCAATAGGAGGAAAAGAGCACTTGGACCTCCATCACCCCCTTGCTCTGTGTGCACCCTACACTACTCAGCATTCTAGGTCCTGAGTAAAGCTTTCAAAAGTCATAATAGAAAATGGGGAAAACATTATTAAACTTGGTGTTTAGATGAGGTATTTAGACTAAAGTCTGACATTTGACTCCCACTGGACGTGTGTGGCCTTGAAGTCCATCACAGCTTTCCTTCTCACTGTCGTATTTTAAGGAAGGAAAGAATTCTGAAAAGTTGTTTTTAGCCAGTATCACTGGAATCAAAGGTTGTCCCTATCCATCAGCACAAAGCCAAAATTAGAAAAGTCAAAATATAAAATATAATGATCCAGCAGAACAAGATCAGTGAGTAAACAACCTCAAACTTTGTCCAATTGAGTCATTCCACTTTCTGATTTCATTTTTGACTGTTAAAACTAAAGAGAAAGAATTCAGGGGAAAAAACCTAACACAGAATTTAATTGTTGTTGACCACCCTAAAACATCCTGAAAGAGAATTGCCTTCCACAAGGTGAATATCCATCTGCTTTAAACATTAGGTCCCTAGGAGAAAATTTGCATTACCACACCACCATCCTTTCTACATGCTGAACACCTGGAAAAATAGCTGTAAAACTAAAGATGAGTTCACAGAAACTTATTTTCTTGTTACCCACTTTTATGAGCCTATTTTTGGCTCAGCCAGATTCCCACAAACCACAGCCCTGCACTGTCAGGGAGTGCTGCTATAGCCAAACTGGGCTTTTAAAATCTCAGGGTAGCCCAAAGCACTGACTCTGTGAGACTTAGTGCTGCTCCAGCACCACGTCATAGAAATACTCATGGTTCACAGTATTTTGTACCTGAAAATCAAAACCAGATAAAGAACAAGTCTTAGTTTAATACAACAGTAAAACCAGTAATTCATATTGGTATTCAAACCTCTGTTCCATTTCTAACAGCAACCACTGCTTGTTTTAACATCCACATGTAGGTGTTAGATGCACCAGAACCACTTCCTTTTTTAAAAATCCTTATTTAATTATTTTATTTTCAGCTTCAACTCCAGAAAAAGCTTACCATAA
This sequence comes from Nicator chloris, assembly GCA_013400495.1. Taxonomy (NCBI): domain Eukaryota; kingdom Metazoa; phylum Chordata; class Aves; order Passeriformes; family Pycnonotidae; genus Nicator; species Nicator chloris. The sequence goes on from WAAE01020110.1 coordinate 61,607, forward strand.
GCAGAAAGCTCCTCATTAATCTCCAAATCTCCATGGAGAGTGCATCTGTTATGGTGGTCCCTCTGATCTTATAGTTTTCCTACTGATCTAAAAATAAATATTTGCTCATAATTTATTTTAAAAAACCAGTTTCTTTTTCAGGATATCAGAGTAATGTCTGCGAAAGAAAGGGAAAAAAAATATGTTCTTTTATTCTGTCTTTGAAGAAAGCTGGTAGGAATAACACCTGAGTCACCCAGAGAACTATTTTAAAGCCATTTATAAGCATGACCTTCAAAGAAAGACAGAACACCTTCTTCAGTGCCTGTGATGGAACTAAGCCTGCCTCAATGAAATCAAAGTGCTCTGTTTTGCTGGACCCATAGGATGTGGGCAGGACCATCCCTCCCTGGGACCATTAAAATCAGTCTGTTTGAGCATCCTTCAACGCTTTTTTAGGTAACACTCTTTATGTCACCTCTGTGGGACAGTCCCTGCCAGGAAGAACTCCTGTGGCTCCTGCAGAAAAGTCACTTTGTGCCTTTGCCTTTGTGTCATGCACAGTCAGCCAGTGGCCCAAATTCCACGGCTGGACAAATGCTCCCTCACCACTTAGTGATGTGCTGCCAGGACAAAGCATGTCCTTCCCTTTGCCTCGTGCCTGATGTTTTACACTGGGATGTTTTATTTGGTGCCTTCCCACTCCTGCTTCATGACAAAAGTCTGTAAATATGATCCTTTCATCTTCTCCAGGCTACTTGTGGGCCCTCCTGTATCCCATCAAATTCCTCCTCTTCCAAGAGGAGTACATTTAACCTGCCCTTCTACAGAAGCTGCTCCATGGGTTTTTACTTGCCTTTGCTGCCCTTAAGCAGTTCTGTCCCTCTTCTGCCCTTTCCTGGGACAATGTGTTGGAGCTGTGCATGACTGGTGCAGATGTGGTGTGCCAGGACACCTGGCAGCAGCCTGGCACCCTTTCCCAGCTCAATTCCAGTTCCTCCTACCAAGTTTTTTACTGTAGCTGAGCTCGCTGTGTGGGCAGAGTAAAATGGGATTGAAACACTGCCAAGTCCAGTCAATAGCACCCAGCACTCAGGTTTGCACTGATGAAATCTGCAGTTTCTGAGCCTTGGCTGGCCAGATTTACAGATAGGTTACTGCTGAGGAGGACAGGATGAGTCTGGGAGGAAAAGCCCCCACCCACCTGTATCTCTGTACCTGCTGCCAGCACTGCCTGGCAAGGTTTCCCACTGTGCACCAGCTGATGAACAGAGAAAAGAGGATGGATCCTTCTGCCCAGTTTCCAGCTGTCCTCAGATGTCTCAGAGAAGAACAAGATAAAGCTGGTAGTAAGAAGGAAATCATCAATCTCACTTTGATGTCCTCTCAGGTAAGAGCATGTTAAAAACCTGTCCAGGTAGCATTCCATTGGGTCAGGATGCCCAAACCATGGCAACTCCCAAACTTTGATTTGTAGGATCCCTTTGCCAGAGCTGCCAACTGCTTTGGGGTTGCCATCTTTTGGGACTGGGAAGAAAATAGGTGGAGACAGTATTTTTTTCTTTATTTAGAGAATCATTGTAATAAGAGCATCTCCAAATAACTTCTCAAGTGGAGGTTTTGTTTGTTTCTCATTAGACTGAAATGGTCCTCATACACATTTTGCAGCTACTCAAGACATGGAATCATAGAATGGCTTGAGTTGGAAGGGACCCTAAAGATCACCCAGTGCTAACTCCACTATCCCAGGTTGCTCACAGCCCCATCCAGCCTGGCCTTGAACACTTCCAGGGATGGGGCAGCCACAGCTTCTCTGGGCAACCTGTGCCAGGGCCTCACCACCTTCAGAGGGAAGAATTTCTTCCTATTCTCTAATCTAAACCTGCCCTCAGTCAGAGCAAAGAATTTTACTACAGACAAGTGCAGGTTAAGGATTGCAGCTAAATGGCACCAAAAGCAGCCTTGATGTAAAAACACACAATTTTGTGATCAAAACCCAAGACAAAAGCACAGGTAACAGCATTGATCCATTCTCTTGCTTTATTTGAAAACACATTCAGGAAACAAAGTGCAGAAAATAAAGTCTGCCCATGATGTCATCCATCTGGTTGTGTGTTCAGGGGAATAAAAGGGGAAGAGAAAAATGAAAATCACCACAGTTGTTCCAACACAGTGATAGCAAAGTGTCCCCTGATGTTAAGTGCAGCCAGTAAGTGAAGTTCTTTACTGCTTCATAACACAGTGTTATACATTAATAACATATTAACTCAGCAACACCACTTGAGAACTTGCACAGTTATTTACAGGCTTGCCCCATAAATTTTCTCTTACATTGGTGATTGCAGTTCCAGGACATTGCACTGACACACAACGTGTTGGAAACATTGATGGACACAAACAATTGAATTTTATACTGTGAGTTACAGAACCATAGTAGTTAATGAAGTCTCCCACTGCTCTGACCTCTGAGGTTCATTAATCACCATGCTCAGATCCTCCATTACACTTTGAGCTCCTAAGTGCTGGAAAAATTCAGTAAGATTCTAGGAAGTTTTATATTAGTTTATTACAGCTTTGAATGTTGCTCACAACACCAGCATGCTTTGACTGACACTTCAGCTGTGTACTCCAGTGGGTCATTGGGAAGGTCAAGTGCATCTTTTAAGGACTGTTATGAAGTAGGACATGAAGAAAACCAAAATCACTCAAAGCCAGTGCAAAGTGGCCTTCAGCCTTCCTGACCTTTGTGCTACCAGCCAAGTTAAATTTTTAGTGGTCAGTAGGTCTCCTTAGCAAAAAGGACCCTCTCAGCTCAAGGTCTATTTGTTCACACCAGAGTTGAGAACCAGCTCCCAGGCAGTGTTCAGTACCTCTGGCATTTCTCAGGCCCCATAAAACTGAAAAAATACTTTCTCCTTTCATTTCTATCACAGTTTCAGAACAGTACCGTGATTTTGGTGAGGTTGCTCCTGCTCTCCTAGCTCATCTTTAACTGAGAAAGGAGCCCACATTTTCCCTACTTTCCCTTTTCCCCATGGACCCAGACTCCCTGTTGTGGCTTTTGTTAACCAGGTGCAACTCCAACAGGGCTGCTGAGGCTGCTGTGGTGGGAGATGAGCAAGGCAAAGGAAACACAGGATCCTTTTTTTACATTAGAAACTGGAAAGAGATGTAGACCATGGACTTCCAAGCAGGTGTGCATGTATTTTCAGCAGGAAGGAGTCTGATCCCCTAAACAGAACAGAACTCTGTCTAATACATGTCTGTGATTTCTTGCTCTACAATATTAAGCATAGACCAGTATCAGGACATTAAATGTGAATACAATCCTACTGCCAACAAACTGAAACAATAAATACAGCACTTTTACACAAAAAATTACACTTGAAATGATTTCTTAATAGGACACATCTTCAGTAGTAGAAATCTATTTCTATACAATTAATAGACCTAAGCTTTGAGATAACAAAACATCTATTGGTATCTTTGTAAATTTAACTCTATTAAAAATATAATTCCTAAGAATGAAAATGTAGATCACAAACTGCTAATATATGTTTTTCTGAAGGTAATTTTCTCATGTAATTTCCCTGTGGTTGTTTGGTGCATTTTAATTTAAGGACTCTGGGATTCCAGATTTATTATCATGTTCTCAAAATCTAAATAGCACAGCTGAATATATTTTATTCCAACAAATTGTCCATGGCAGTAATTACAACACTTTATTTCAGCTTGAACTGTAAGTGCTGCAGAATGATACCTCTCCAAAAAGCTCATCTAATAACTGTGGAAGCAAATCTACTTCTTTCATAATAAAGTTTAACTCTGCATCTGCACGTGACACTGCATTGCACCAACTTTGGATTTTGAAATCACTTTTTAGAAGGGAAATTTCACAGTGTGAGGAGTCTTTTGAAGCCAGTTCCAGTGTAAACAATCCAGCCATCTGTACAGCAAGGTCAGCACTCATGGCTTCAGCAGCACAGACAGCTCCTCAGCTCAGCTCCTACTAGTGTTTAAATTAGGAAAATGCTTAGAAATTCAGACATCAGGACTAAAAATGTCTGTTTAGAAATACTGCCAATTGTTAACAATTTTTGTTAGTAGATGACATAATCTATTCTTGAGTATTGAATTAATCTTCTCCCAACTTCTCCCAAAGTACTCTCCCAAAACCTGAATATTCCTGTAGTTCAGAAAGTCTCATTCCAGCTTTTCCTGCCTTAGCTTCCAGCTTTGATTTCTGATTCTATCACCTTGTGAGACTGTGAATAACTCCCTTCCTTCATTTACATTATTTCCTCACAGTTATTTATAGACTGATAAAATTTTCTCTGACCTTTCCTCTTTTAGAAGACTTTGCTTAACCCTGTCACCCCCTCACCTCAGTTTCTGCTGCTTATACATTATCATTTTTTCCTCCTCCCTGTTTCTCTAAAGCTTCCCTTAGCTTTGGGGACCAGAACTGCAGGCAGACAGGCAGGTTCTCCACCCACTGATCAATCCAAGGTAATGGTTTCTAATTCAGGAATGAGGATCTTCAGGTGCTCCAGGGAAACACTTTTTGGTGTTGCAGGCTGCCTCCATGAATGCAAAACCCTATGATAAGATCCCTTCCTTGACGTGTTTTGCAAGATTTGTGCAGAAAGAGCAAGACTTTCACACAGCCTCTGATTTTAGGATGCTGAGCCTCTCTGTAGCCCCTTTCAGAAACCAAAAAGGCCATCTCTATTTTTGTACCTGTTTCCTACACATACTTATTTTCCTAAATGTTTCATATTTTCACAAATGTAAGATTATGCTTGATGCAATGTGAACATTATTTATAATTTACAATGTATTGTGTACCACACATGTATCCACCATCTATATCTGAAAGAGTTCTGTGCAATGTCAGGTTTTGGTCAGTGCAATGTTTACTTGCTATTTCACAAATTTATAAGCAATATTCTACAGAGATTAAGAGATCTAATCCCAAAACTTCCTTTAGGTGCTACGTCCAAAATACAGAATAACAACCATCTGACTGATCAGGGAACCTACCAAACCTTTATCAACAACTTTCATCCATTTGTTGCAGTCACCTGATTTGATACTGAATGTGTGTCTCAGAATAGATCTCCAACAAACCAGATGGGTTTTCTTTTCTACACAACTGAGACACAAAACTGCACTTAGTATTGAAAAGGCTCGTTATTCATAGCTGATGAAGCACCCTTTAAGTTCAGAAGCCACGAAAGTGTGAAAATCTGTAACTAAGCCTCATGTCTCAAAAGATTTTGCTCTGGCTTACAGATCCAAGACCCTTTTCCCCAGCTGCAAATGAAACAGGTGTAGCTGGGGAAGTGGAGATCATTCCAGAGTTACAAAAACAGCCCTCACCACGTGCACCATGTTCCAGGGGAAGGAGAATGTGAGCCACCCTGAAAAGCAAAGCATGCAGATAAGAAAAATGTCAGCATGGGATCCACAAGAGCTCCAGAACACGTGTAAACACGGTGATGGTAACGGTGGTGCTCATCAGCAGCTCCCCAGGGAATCTAGTTTCAGGCTGCTAAATGTTCTTCCTTGGGCCCAGAGACCTGCAAAGGCCTGTGAAACTTGGGAAAATACAGATGTGGGGGGAACCTGCCAAGCCTTCCTTGAGAGGAGGGAAGAAGAGAAATCGGTGTTATGGTGAACATCATTTGTCAAGAGCTTCTTACCCAGGGCGAGACTCATGTGGGGACATCCTGACCTGGGATCTGTGGCTAAAAAATGCCAAAGCAGTTTCCTGAGGGATGCAGATAGATGTGTCTGAAAGTGCCCTGGTGGGATGAAGAGGTAGAAACACAAACATAAAATGAATAATGTAGAATTACAGGAGAAATAAGTGCCTGGTCACTTTAGCAGTTATTCAGATTTATTCTCATGGCCAAGAACACCCTGCACAGTGTAGGTGGGACAACCTCTAAAAGACATTGTCAGCCAAGAGAAAAATTCCACCAAGGAATCCAATTCACTATCATTGTGCCTGTCATTCATTAATCACACTCTCTTTGTATGAAGACACATCAATTTTCTCTTTCGCTTTCCATACCATAAAGCCAAAAATCTTCTGCTATCAGCAGTCTTGTGCTGTGGGTGATAAATATTTTTAACAAATCAGTGTTGAGTTAGGTTATTTTCATTTTTATTGCAGGTCTAAAAATAAAATTTGCTACGGCTGCATTCACCTGCATGGACAAATGCTCTCTACTGTCTTCCAAAATCCCACAACCATAACTTACATTTTTAGTACTTTATTTTTTTCAACTTCTGTCATAAAAGTTTGTTTAAATCTATTTCAAGAGCCTCTTTAAGCATTTTAAATTTTGATATTTCTTTACTGTCAACAGATTTCCAAGTCTACAGAAGAAGGTTTATAGTCATTCTTCATCTCTGACTGAAAATGACAAATAAAAAATTTCCATATCCACATGCTTTGCATAATTTCACTATTGCTTCAAAGTACAATACTGCTCTCATTACTCTCTTACTCTCAGTCTTGCTGTCCAGGTCAGCTCATTATCTAAGTGGAGTCTTAGCCTGTGTCAATTACTTCCTTCAAGTCATGGACAGTGAATTCAAATCGAATTTTGCTTCTTGGCAGCCCACTCTGAATGCACACAAAGGTTACACAACAAAATATCTTCATTTATAGCTATTATTCCTGATGGCACTATCATCATTGAAAAACATTTAGTTTCATGTTTATAGATAAAAAGAGGAAATTTCTTAATGTAACAAGGAGGACGAAATATTGAAAATGCAATAAAGAAAACTTCCTTCAGAGTCGTATTCCTTACTCATTTATTCAGCAGAGTAGGTTTTATACTGTCGCTGCTTTGACAAAGCCCAGATCATAAAATGGCATAAGTTTGAAATTTGTAAAACATTTAGAAGATTAACAGGAAAGGGAGAGATTCACAACAGGAAAGGGAGAGATTCACTGTCTTTCGATGACCTCAGACCAAGCTTACATATCTCAGTTTTATATAATAATCAGTTATCAGCTTCAACACAGGGAGAGGAAGAAACTCTGTCCTTAGCATTAGTGGCAAAGTATTATCTTTAGAACCATCTGGCTACAATCTTCAAATCAATTCAAAGCTGACCTTGAAAATCTGAATCCATAATAAGAGCCCTCATTCCTCTACCACTGTGATCCCAAACAGAGCAGAAATTGTGTGAGCTGCTTTATATACAGGTGAACAAAGAGAGTGCTCCAGTTCTCTTTTGTCATTGAATCCAATGAGATCCATTTGCTCTTAGGTTCAGATTCTGCATTTAAATTAAGCACTGCATGCTGAAATGTGCATGTCCTGCTTGATTCAGGGGAACATCTTTCACTGGAACACACACTCAGCATAAACTTGTCTCTAACTGCTGCACAAGCTGGAGTCCCAAAGTTTCTTCTAGAGCAAGATACTGTTCAGTCACAGCAAAACTGAGTTTTCAGACAAGAACAGTCCTGGCACTGAATAAAAAATAAATAAATTTAAATAATATGAAAATAAATGTCTTTATGTCATATGAAACACGTTTATCATTATTCTGGAAGTTCATATTTAGGGTTTACTAAACCTCTGGACTCTTTAGACAGCACATGTATCTAGTACACTTGTTATAGTGGAATTCAAAAATATCCTACACTCTTTAAAAATAAAAAATTCAGCCCTACCACAAGTGTGTATCCACTTCTGGGATGACCCAGCAGCAATTCTGAGAAAAGGATTTCAACAAATTAAGAGAAAAAGCTTCCCCTATTTAAATCAGAGAATTGTTCATGCAGAGACTGTGAGTTGATTTATCCCTAAATCTGGCCAGAGTAGTGAGCAATTCCTACAATTTTACCAGTAGTGTTGCTCCAGCTAATCTCATTTGTAGGGCCACTGTACATCTGCTTTACATCACCCCTTAGTTATCATAAACACCTATAGATACAAACAAAAGTTTGCCTGATGAAGAAAATAATAAAAGCTGCAGGAAGATGCAGGCAAGGTTGTTAATATCCTTATAACCAAGTCTGCAGATATTGTAAAAGATGCCTTCTGCTCTGGATCAGTTTGTGGGCACAGTTTGCCACCATAGTTAAGAAAGAAGTTTGTCTTATGCTGAAAGGTCTGTAGAAATGAAAGAACTCAACTTCTGGGGAAACATTAGCACAAAGCAATGTATAGGTATCATAGCAACTCTTAGTACCTCTGCAAGTTCTCTTCGTTTTCATTCACACTTCTTTTGCTAAAGCATTGCAGAGGAGGAAGCAATTCTTTAGGAAAATTCAACAAAATTCCACTTCTGCTACATGGTCTGAATATCATTTGATAAAATAGCAACTGCAGAATGGGAATGCTGGGACATGTCAAGAAACATCAGATTAAACCTTTATGAAATTATTGTATAAAGCAATATTAACATCACCATGGATCAGCAACAAGAGAAGTTCAGTTCAGTGTGGCAGAAAATGCATGTGAAACACAAATCTGAAATAACAGTAGGATAAATTTATGTTAAACAAAAAATATTAAACAGGAAAGTAATTGAACCTCTTTCACAAATGCTTTCTTTTCTTAAAGGAACAACTCAGAAGAAATCTTTGCCCTTGTAACTTCCTTTTTTTTTTAACAGTCAGCAGAAATCTGTGTGGGAGACTCTTTGATAAACTTATTTTTAATAGAATCATACCTTCTTGAAGAAATTACATAGAAACATCAAAATTATTATTTTAAGCATTAAAAATCTTCTTTTCCTGAAATGCTAATTTTTGATCTGTAATGATGCCTCCACCTTAAGATAAATCCAAAGGAGAAAAAGGAGATGATAGGAATAATTATATCTTCTGTCCAACACAACTGTTTTTTGCTCTGTTTTGGCTGCCTTACTCTGCAGGTTATTTCAAGACATATTGGTTTTTGTTAAATGCATTAGGAACTTACAGAGCTTCATTCTCTCAAATAGTTACTAAACCTCATCCTTCCAGGACTTAGTGTTTAAAAATTACTCTGCAGCTGCACTTTGGAAAGGCTCCTCTGTTGCCAGTGCTGTGACCCTTCTCACAAACACACCAGTTTTGAATCTGGTTTCATGGTTTGGATTGAGGAATGGTTTGCCATTTTATATCTCATTAATTTATCTCATAAAGAATTGCGATGAGTAAAATATACAGTGAAAAATTCAATTATCAAATCTTTCTGCTTATTGCCATCATACTTCATTGTAATTTTGACCAGAGAATGATAAAAATGTGTGAAATATTGGTTTGCTCAGTTTGGCTTGGGCTGACTTCATTTCAGTTCTGCTTTTTTATTACAAAGTTATGAGTAACTCCTAAATGAATCTACAATTTGAGCAAGAGACCTTTCCCCTCTCAGTCACAACTGAGTAAGGATTTGTTATTCTATATGTCGTAAAGTGATCCTGTGTATGAACGTGGCATCTCTGACTTTGCTGTGACTAAAATCAAAATATTTCTGAATATTGAAGGACTGAAGTCAAAGTGGGTTTAACACAGCTTGTAGCCTCATGATTTGGAGAGATGCTCACCAGGGAGATCCAGTCAGCTAAAATTTCCCCATTGTGTAATTCAGAGCCCTGAGAAGTGAAACTCTGACTCAGATTTTTCCTCTAAGGAATCCTTTCTCTCATGCTCCAGGTCTCCAATGACTGCAGCAGGAATTTAGGGAGATTAGCTTTGGTAAACTAAAACTGGCCTTTATGAATACTTTCCTTCCCCTGGGGCAAAATATTGTCCAAATTATCATCTCTGTTAGTGCTAGGAAGAACAAAAAAAAAAAAAAAAAAGGCATTTTAAAGCATCTGAAATAAAGGAAAATTTTTAAAATAAACAAATTTTCTCTATTTCCCCTTCCTCTGAGTACTTAGAATATTTGCCCAACTCTAACACACTGTTTTGGTCAGGATGGAAAGAACTGTACGTTGTACATAGGAATTGGGAGTAAAATAAACCTGTCACCATGTTTTAATTCATTTACAGAAAGAGAAACTTGAGCCAGTAGGGTTGTTTTTCATCAGGTTTTCATCTGCTGTAGGTGAGATGAGCCCTCATGCTTCCAGTTGGGTTTCGTTCATGGCTGTGGAGTCCCTGTGTGCAGATATTGTGTATGTCCTGTGGGCAGAGAAGGTACAATGGTCAACTTGCTCACACCAAGCTGGAAATCAAGTTCCTGCTTCTAGGAAGTGATTCCTCCAGATCATTGTGTTCACTGCAGAGGCCTAAAGAAGCCAGCTTGCATTCAGCTTGAGGGACTGGGTGAGACCTCCTTCAGATGTTAAACACAAATGCAGCTACCAAAAATCCACTGAAGGCTGCTTCGAATTTGGGTCCCATTTGACTAAAACTGCAGAAGGGATTTTGGCAAACTATAAATTCAACACCTCAGACATTTACAACATATATAAACTCTGTATGTTCTGCAGATGAAATGAATCAGTGCAAGATTATGGAATGTTCTGGTATGAGAAGCTGTGGAAGCTCAAGATTGACTCACTGAGCAACACACCAAAGTGCTGGAATTGGTAAGGGAATAACATGAATGATAAAATGGTCCTTCATACTTCTACCCAGGCACATATGTTTTAGGCCTTTGAAGCAAATTACTGGACTTCTATTGTTCCACAGTCACTTATGAGTGGTATGATGTTTGTGACAGTCTACACTGTCAGATTAACATCCATCATTATCTCATTGTTCAACCACAAAAGTAAGGTACTTGTCTGGCATAATACAGAACTATACTTTTCCTCTCAGAGTATAATCAGTGTTTTCAGGAATTCCACAGGTGTGCAGCACAAATTTTGCCTGAAAGTTGTAACTGAAAAAAAGGAGACTTTCTTATGAGACAATTAAACTTTGATTTGTCTGGTTTGAGGTGGGTTTTCTCAGTATGAATGGTACCTGCTGGGTGACTGAGGAACTATTGTCTTTCCCTGCTGATTCTGTGGCTGAAAGGCATAGTATTAACAAGTTAATTATGGAAGGAACACAATTCTCTTCTGTTTGCTTTATCAACACCTCCTGGAGGAAACTCATATGATGATGTAAAAGAAAAGGATTAGGAAGACAGGATTGGTCCAAAACTCATTAAAACCAAAGGGACTTCTTTCCAAACTGCATCAATGGAGTTGCAGCTGGATTTGAAAGTAAGGATTGTCTTCTGGCCTTTCCTTATATACTTACAGCCACTTTACAAATTCTCATGGCAAGAAAAATCTCAAATCAAAATGGTCGTGGTCAAACCCAAGAAATAAGATTCAATGAGCTGTGATTCTTGGTAGATCCTACTTTTTTGGTACCAAATCATGTTCTTAAAGGTATCCTACTCCCCAAAGAAGAAATTACCTTGATTTCTTCAAAGAGCTCTTGGCCTTCAGCCCTCCCGAGCGGCAGCAGGCAAACTTGCAGTCAATGACCTGGTAAATGATGGGGTTGTACATGGCTGCTGACTTTGCAAGCAGTGTTGGTATCACTGAGAACTGGATGGGGACCGAATCGGGCCGTCCAAAGGCTGACCAGACCGAGACCACGGCGTAAGGGATCCAGGCAAGGAGGAACCCTGCGCAGATCAACATTGCCACCTTGTGAGAGCAGAAAAGAGACAGCGGGGTTGGTCCACGGCAGCCTGACACTGGCACAGCAGCACAGAGCTAGGCAGAATGCAAGGGAATTGCATTCCACTAATGGAAAAGAAAAATGATAACTTGCTTTTTCATATAAATTTACAATGTGAACAAAATCTGCCTCTTTATCTCGTGCCTGTGTTTCTTTTGCCTGACACAGAGCAGTTAATGAGTCTGCTGCCAGACCTTTAAAAATGCAGCAAAGGCTGGCTAAATGTGAGGAAACTAAATGAGATTTCAGAAAATAATAATAGCTGGATATTGAATTCAAATTATTTAAGGAGGGGATTCATTTTGAAACACAGACTCTCCTTTTTAGGATAAAATACTGATAATAGCAGAGCTACGAATGTTCTTGAAAAAAGATCTTTTGAAAACTGGGAATTTAAGTGAGAGTGAGAATGCTAGTAAAATGTCTAGATTTATTTTTCCTAACCCATATCAAGGATTTGCACTCCATTAAAATGTACTTTAAAAAGCAAATTTATGGTAAATATGTTAGTTCTGATAAATGATTTCCTGGTAAATCAGTAAGTGACCTCCTTATACTGTCAGGAAATGTAACCATAAGAAAGTTTAGTACAAATACTAAAGAGAAACTGTTCGTGCCCAGAATCTGTGATTTATATACTTTACCTGAACCAGCCTGTCTGCACTCAGTCACAGCCTGATATCACTGCAAATGATGCCATACCATCATACATCCTGGAAAACATCTGCCTTTATACTGCTGCCATTGACAGATTATTGCTGCATCCACACTGGTAGCAGCACATGTGCACTCATTTGGAATAAGGCAATTAGCAGGATTAGACTGAAAAAAAAATTCCCCAGAAAGCACAAGGGGTTTGGACATTGCATAACCTTTCCTGTGGCCTGTTGTTTTTGTTGTCTGTCACTGAAAGAACAGTGCTGGTGAGCCAAGGATCTCAAATATGGCCTGTTTGTTATAAATTGTGCTGTGGAGTCAAATGGGTTCTAAGGGACACTAATTTTCCATATTTATATATATCCCAACATTATGTCCTCCAATGTAGATCCAAGACAGGAGGGAAATTTCTGGTGTTGCTACTCAGATCACATTCAAGTTTTTTCATGATCCTTCTAATATGCAAAAAAAAAAAAATTCTGCAGCCTCAAATCAAAAGTTTCCATTGCTCTTCAAAGGAAATTTGCAGAATAACCACCAAAAAAAAGTAACAGTTTGAAACATCCTTTTGAGAGGCAAGTGAAGTTGTACCAGCTGTACTGGCAGCACTGGCTGTGCAGGTACGTAGCTGAGATTTTCAGATATGTTTAGACATAATGTCCCTTATTGCTGTATGTTATATAACTCTCAGTTCAACTCACACAAATTGAAATAAAATTTGATCAGCCAAGCAAAACTGGCTGCTTGTCTCGCTCTTGGCATGCGTTACAGAGGTTGGTGAATCTTTTACAGCTAAAGAATCTGATTTTGTTCAATACAAGCCTTTCTTTTGAGAGATTTCCTGGCACAATAACCAGTATCAAGGATCATGGCAGTCACAACTGCCAAACAGAAAATAGATTCAATCAGAAAGGGAAAACAGGATATGGTCTAAGACGTAAAATTAATTTTAGCAATTCACTGCATTTTTACCAGCAGTTCATAGCTGAGCCTAACTGGTAAATTATTCACATAAAAACAATTGCAGTGTCACAGGACCAATTTTGGTTTATATCTTCATTAACAGAGGAACGAAAACTGTCTGAAAGTTTTATTTCCCTGCTACAATAATCTGCTCTCTGTTTTCTGTTATAGTTCCTATGCACATCAAACACCTTAAATTAGTCTTTACAATTGTTTCTGAAGGCAAAGGGTGTTTTAGGGTGGGGAGCAGGGCCACAGGGAGATGACATGACTTGTAAGGTCATAGGGGAAAGCTGTGGCAGAGCTTCAGAGTGAATCATGGTCTCAGGGACCCAAGTTCCAATCATGGAATTATGTTTCCACTCCTGTTTTTTCCCCATATTGACAGTAACAGGGGAGAAAGCTACAAAAACCACCTTCAGAGCATCATGTTATTATCTCCAAACCTGCTTCTATGACCCAACAGAGCAAACTGAGAAAAACATTCCTACCTACCTTGGTCAGCTTCATTTCAAGTATGTGGCTGTTCTGAATCCTGGTGTCGTAGTGAGCGACTTCTTTGGTGGATGATTTGACTTTTAAAATTATTTTGACGTAGGAAAACACAATCACCGCAGTTGGGAGCAGGAGGCAGAAGAAAAGGATGCTCAGAACAAAAGCCTGCCCAGCCACTGAAGCCTGAGCCAGCCACCAGTCCAGAGTGCAGGAGGTCCCAAAGGGCTCGGGGGCGTAGCTGCCCACCCCAGCAAAAGGCACCGTAGCCCAGAAGGTGGCATAGGCCCAGATTATTGCCAGGCAGATGAATGCATGATGCCTCTTAAGCCAGGTACCTGGAAGAAAATTCAAGAGTTACAAGTTCACATCCCGACGTGTTTGGCACGATGGAAGACGCCGTGTCACGTGGAAGGGTTCCAGGCCAGGCTGGATGTGGCTGTCAGCAGCCTGGTCTGGTTGGAGCCTGTCCCTGTGGGGCCTTTGGAAATGGGTGGTCTTTGAGGTCACCTGCAACCCAAACCACTCTATGATTCTGTGAGATATGAGGGGTTTTGGCTGACAACAACTCCGTTGTGTTCATCTTGGCTCTTTGCAGGTGTCCCTAGGGACCCTGAGCTCACCTTGTGCCTCGTGAGGACAAAGGCACATTCACATGGAAGGCTCCACCCATCCTTATTTCAGATCTTTGCTTTAATTTGTGAAGAATTACAACAGAGAAGAGTCCAAACTAAAGAAATCCTAAAGAAACCAGTTCAACAACAGTTGTGGGAATCTTGTCCAGTAATTTCAATTCTTTAATGTAACTTAGGTTTTTTCCTACTCTTTCTCTCCTATGTTACCTGACTAAAGCTCAAACTCAGTGACTGAAAAACAAGGCTTTACAGTGGAAATAAGATATCTAAGATTTAATTTTACTTTTTCATTCTTTTTCAGTACAGAAAATCACCATATGTGTCCTGTCAGAAGTATCTGTAATATGTGTTTTCATGTATCCTTGGCCGTTTTTAAAATTAAATGCAAATAGAATTCCTGAAGATCAGAACATGGTCTCTCTGCTCATCTTTCATACAGCTCTCATTCATCCAGAAAAAGTTTCAGTTTGCAGGGTTTTCATCATCACCTACATGTTCAACATGCAGGACTCAAATAGGACTAACAAATTTAAATCTTCAATTTTTGCAGAAACTTGGAATATGGTGTTATAACATTTTCCATCTTGGAACCCCCAACTCCTTTGCAGCCTCTGACTCACAGGGAAGTTTTCACTCACTTCACACTAACATTAAGGAGATTTCTTCAGGGTTTCAGTGTGACTTAAAACAAAACCCAAAAAAAGAAACACCTGTAATTTGGATGTGTCCAGTGTCCCTTCACAGCTGATTTTACATGTCCAGGTCACTGAAGGAAAACAAACAGTGCCTGATAAATGATGTATTCATGTGTGATGGCTGAGAGACAGAAAGGTGGTTTACTGTGTTCAGGGGTGGAAAAACAAAGCAGCAATAGCATAACTATTAAAAGAGTAACATTTTTTAACCACCTAAACTGAGCATGATAAACGTGTTTGTTTATTGTTCTCCATCATTTTGTACGGACCACCATGATCAAAGCCCTTGAGAATAAAGGTTTTGAAGAGTTCTCTCTCCCATGAACTAAGATGTCATGTTAAACACCACAGCTGGTGGCATGAATACAGCCAGCCATGAAATATTCATTTCAGCTCACCAAAACTGTGAACATTTGTTTGTGATTTGGGTCACCACTGAATTATTTTGAGAAGGCTTCTGTTGAAAGAACTGAAATCCTGCCTAATAATATTGATGTATCTAAAACTCAGCTAAGGAGACCTCCCCTGTACCCCCATTTAGGGAAAAAGTATGGACACACCAGGATCTATGATAGCACATCTTAGCACAGTACCACAGCTTTTATCTGCTTGCACAGACTGGCTTAGTTACACTTCCTAGCTGCAAACATTCCTGCAACTTAACATGATCAATATTACATGTCATTATAAAGAAATCTCTTGTGTCCCTCAAGTCACATGGGGAAGGCATTTATTACTTGTAAAGTCACCTTGAGCATTCCCTGTATTTGGATGGGAATTTAGTCCCTTACAATGCAAGAACATCTTTTCTAAACTGTGACAATATCATTTAACTGGAAGGAATGAAGCATATAATACATCATATTCCAGAGGTACAAGATATTGATGGATATGGTGGTAACACACTGCTAAATTCCTTTCATCCTCTCAGGTTCCATTTCCATATTTGAGACACTATTTCACATCATGACTTATTGCCCTTCCAAATCTCTTAGGTGTTTTAAATAGCTTGCCACACACTGCAGAGGAATTTAGGCATCTAATGAGGAATATTTTTATGGGTTGGTCCATAAGCCCCTGCAATAAGTGCAGTATTTGCATCTGTTAATGCTAATAGGCCTTGATAGACATAAAGTGATTTATCTATGAGGGGTTACAAAAACTCGTGGCTTAAGCAGACAGCAGAGGGACAAGAGTGATGGTGTTGTGTCCAGCAAAATGAATTTGACTGGGATTTCTTGGATCATGCAAACATGTTTCTCTCCTCTGTGCACTCCTCTCTATATTTAAGAAAAGTATTCTGAGGAGCTCAATTATTATTTCAGTGTCGTAAACCACAGCACTTAATACAGCTTTTCTACAGTCACAGACAATACAGTTATCTATATATGGATACATATTTGTCTTACCATAGGACAAGTGGCAGATTTTCAGGTACCTGTCCAGGCTGACAGCTGTCATGGTGATGAGGCTCCCACAGCCAAAGAAGAAACCAGCCCATCCATACCAGCGGCAGCCCACCCACCCAAACATCCAGCGGTGGGAAAAGAAGGAGATGATGCTGAAGGGTTTGCCTACAACTTCAAAAGGAGGAGACAGTGTTAGCCCACTGATAAAATCCATCCTTGAGAAAATCTCCTTTTATCAGAACGGCAAACCCTCTCTCTTGCACAAAATTAATACTCCTAAAAGTGCTCTGCAACATGGAGAAAGGGCTTCAGGCACAGTATGTGATGACTTTAAGCTAAAGGGTAAATTTAGATGGGATATTAGGAAGAAAATCTCTACTGTGAGCATGGTGAGTCACTGTCATGGGTTGCCCAGAGAAGCTGTGAATGTTCCATCTCTGGAAGTGCTCAAGACCAGGTGGAATGAGGCTTGGAGCAACCTGGTACACTGGAAGGTGTCCCTGCCCATGGCAGAGGTTGGAACAAGATGGTCCCTAAGGTCCCTTCCAACCCAAAGCATTCTGTGATTCCATGGCTTGTGAAGGCTCCATGCACAGGACTGAGCTTAAGACAGCTGGAGCCAGATCCCACAGCACCCATGAGGTGGCAGGGGGAGCCAAGCCTGCAGAAGGGCTGGAAACAGGTGCTTTACTATAAACCACAGGGACCAGAGGCAAACCAACACTCTGGAACTGATCATGGGCAGCCTCTTCTCGTTATGAAACCTTCAGAGTATGTGTTAAATCCACATGCCAGTACCTAAACAGGATGGATGATGGTGAGTCAGAGCTTGAAACAAGCACAGATCTACTTAGGCTACATCCCTGTAGCCAATTGTGTGTCTTCAAGCACAAGGTGAAGAGATTTGCCTTCAAAAAGGACTTTTCCAAACCTGTCAAGGCCCAGCAGTAGGATACACAGTGAGGTGAAGTGTTAGGTGGGAAGGAAAGACATGGACTTGAGCTGCAGAAGTGGTTTCAGCTCCTCTCCATGCCACACATTTCTTTGGTGCCTCCTAGCAAGTCACTGTACACAGATATCAAAACATTCCAAGTTCCCAAAGAGATGGGAAATGAGTAACTGTTTTTGAGGCTTTCTCTTAGTGGCACTTTAGCTCATTCCTCCACAGGTAAGAGTGAGTTCTGCATTATGGAAGAAGTGAAGTTTGGTCAAAGGGCATTCCATTCTCACCTTAAAGCAGGTTTACATTTTTCATATTCTTTGTAAGTGTTGTGACAAAGAGAAAGTCTGAAAATTGTAATTATTGAGTTGGAAATCTCTGCTTTTTCCTAATTATTACCTTTTTCTTGGTCTTAATTTAGGCAAAGAAAAAAATCAACTTTAATGGAACAGAAAACTCAAAAATTTATAATCTTGGGACATCTGTTTTCCAAACACTTCAATATTACTTACCAGCCTGATCTTAAATTCTCCCAGGCCTGAACATTCCAACTGCAACATTCAAACAACATTAAATATTGACCTCCACTTTCCTGTGACTGTATTCCTTCCTATGCACAAAATCAAATTTTTCTTCAGCATTGGGACTCAGAGCAGCCCAGAGCATGGCAGCAGTGCAGAATGAGCCTGATGCAGCTTTGAGCAAGGGGCTGGTGCCACCCTGTGGAAATCTGCAGGAATCAGAACCCTTTTCTTCAAAAAGTTGTTAAGACAGGGGTGTGAAATATGAAGATTTTGTGGGGAAAAAAATCCTATCTTCAGTTTGTCCAGCAGACAGAACCCATCACATTTCTTAACTCAGCACCTTCCATTAATAATAATAAATAAAAATAAAAATAAAAAAAAAAAAATTAGAGAATGGAGAAAACCAAGCATGGCTCTGGCAATCACTATTTTTAATTCCAAAACTTAAACCCCAGATGGATTGAGATCCCCATGGAAGAAAGCAAGGTGACCAAGTGGTGCACTGGTGACAGACCTGCACAGAGACATTGGCAGCCCTCACACTAACAGGAGTCCCAAACAAGATGTAGTTTGAATGGTTGGGACACACAGTTCTTATGGTTAGGAGGCACCTGTTTAAATTCACAGAATCAGAGAATACTTTGGATTGGAAGGAATCTTAAAGCTCATCTCATTCCACCCCCTGCCATGGGCAGGGACACCTTCCACCATCCCAGGTTGCTCCAAGCCCCATCCAACCTGGCTTTGGACACTTCCAGGGATGAGGTAGACACAGCTTCTCTGGGCAACATTCAGAATATAAAGATGGGGAAATTCTCCTGAAACACTCCTTCTCATTGGAATGGCTAATATGAACCTTATAATACAGATTCTTAAAACACAAAGAAAATATCACAGAGCAGGGAAAAGCCTGTCTGGGGTTTTTCCTTAACTTCTAAGTGTTGAGAGATGGAAGTAGTGTGTCCGTGACAGAAATGCCAAAGAAATCATTAGAATTTCTCTGCAGTGATATTTATACCAACATCTTTCTTCTACTAAATTAGTATTTCCTTCAGAAATCCATGTTTACTGACCAAAACCACTGGAATCTGCAGGGATGAGCAGATCTTTGGTCTTGTGAGAGCTCAAACAAGCATCAGTCTGGGGAGGGTGGGAGCTACCATATAGTTCAGTGATATTTTTGGTGTTTAGATGAGGGCAAAAGCATCTGGAAGAGACGAGGGTAGGAAAAGGGTGCACTGGAGCTGAAGGCAGAGGTCCCAGTGTATACAGCACATAGGGGACAGGTGACTCTGCAAGCAGGGGAGTATAATTCCATTTATATGGCACTGGGGAGATCCCGTGGGCAGCTGGGTCCTGATACCCATTGGATTGTCTGGCATCTAAAATATCCTTTTCTAAAGGACCTCCAGCCCTTTCCCTGTATTTACACATGAGCAGCTGAATCAGTCTCGTGTCAAAAGCCCAAACATCCATCTCTGCAGCTCTGGATAAACCTCTCCAAAGCTCCCTCCTCCAATGCCAGGACATCCAGACTGTGGGGTTGAAATAAAAGTCCTCCCAGTTGGCTCATACTCTACAGATTGACACAAATGCTTATTTTTTCTGATCCAGAGACAAAGGGGGGTGCCCACTAGAGAGAAAACTATCAGCTTTGATGGGCTGATGTCCACTGGCATTTTCCAATTATTTGGCTAAACATGTATTTTTGAGGCATTTGGATTTGTTCTATTTCACCCTATGGCAAGAAAATATAATTTTCTGCACCTGCAATACCGAGCTATTTTGTGGTTTTTGTGCCAGGGTGCACATGGAAGCTGCCTTTGGAGACCTGCCCAGTGCTGGGGTGAACAGGAGCTCTGCCTGTTTGATAAAATCAACCCTAATTTTTCCTCTGTACTGTTCATTTCTTCCCATTAAGTTGTTCAGGAATGTTGTTTTCCATCCTCTCCTATTATTTACATGCAAATAATAGAGCAGAAATATCTGCAGCAAAGAGCATTTGGTGCTCCCATGACTTCCAGAGAAATGTCTCTTGCTGCTGCCAGGCAGAATGGTGAGACAGGAAAAACCAGGGAAAATAAAAACATGAAATTACCTGAAATGCCCAGATCACACACTGCTAAATTAACAGTCATTATCTCAGCAGGTCTCAGCTTCTTTTTTCGCTTTGAGGACATAAAAATAACATATCCATTTCCCAGAGTTGAAAGGATCCCTGTAATAATGGAAAAGAGAATAACATTCAAGTTAGAATCATCCTCAAAACCAGCAATACTCCATCTTCCTTGTGAAATTCCCTGATCTTTTCAACCTGAACCTGTGGTCCGTGAGGCTGGGCATGTCAGTCTGAAACGTGATCCCCTCGTTGTCCTTGTGCAGCTCACAGAGACCCCGACTGCAGACACGTCCCTCCCACAGCCAGTGCTCTTTTCCCCTCTGCAGTGGGGCATTGCTTTCACCACCTGAGCCTGCACAGCCATCGACAGAATGCTCACAACAGAAAGCCCAGAATCCCTCAGCTCTGACCAGCCCAGTTCTCACTCAAACAGTTATACAGACACAAGAACGAAATTCGGCTCTCTGTAATCACAGGAACCAGAATCTGACCAATTTCGACTTTATTAAATACTCTAATCAGACGTGGAGGGATAAATGTCTAGTTTAGTTTAAATTATAATATTACACATATATAATTGTATAAAATGATATATATTAACATCAAATCTTAAATCTTGCATTAAAATTTATTTCTATCATAAGAAAGAAAAATTATAAGATAAATCTGATTAATCTGATTTTAACTTCCAGGTGGAATTCAGTGCATGGGATCCTTCTCATATTGGCTGACATATTTTTTTCCATATCATCACCCAAGGATCTGCAAGTACCAGCACTGCAAGTGGTTCATCTGCCATGAATTAATCACACCAGTACAGAAAACTGTAGGGTTTCCAGTTCCCTTAAAGAAAATGTGTCTTCACTAACTCATGTTTGACAGAGTTTAAGGTCAGAATGAAAGGGTTTTTTGTGGAAACACAGGACAACACACAACATCCCTCTCATGGAGCAAGAAGGTGAAAAACCCAAAGGGACCATGGTCCATTGAGCCTCACAGCAGGTCAGGGGAGACACGGAAGAAGGAGGGAAGTGCAGAAGAGAAGAGTGAAGAGCAAAGAGTGACTGTGCTGCCATTGCCTCACAACAGCACTGAGGGAAAGGTTGGAGAGAAGCTCAGCCCAGGACAGCGTGAGGAAGGGTGTTTTCCATAAGTATTTTGGGTTTGATGCCTTTGTTTCTCACTACCTAAATCAGTAGTTAAATGTTAAGCTTTGCAGGTTGGAACCACATGATGAGAGTCGGAACGAGATGATCTTTAAGGTCCATCCAACCCAAACCATTCTGTGATTCCGTGATTCTGAATTTATTCCCCTCAAGGAGCCTGTTTGCCCACTGCAGGGACTGGCAGTGAATCTTCCTGTCTTTATCCCAACCCTGTCTTCATCTCCACTGATTTTCCTCTGCCTATTTCCTCCCTGTCCCACCCTGAGTGTTGTCCTGAGCTTGGCTACCTGCTGAAGCCAACTCATCACACTACTCCAAAAAAAGTCATAAACAACCAACTTTCCTCTGTTGATAAGCCATCAGAGTCACCCTTTGTGCTGCCTTGTACACGGGGTTCTGTTGGGGCAATCTCTGTTTCCAGAAGGCCCCAGCACCCTCCAGCCTCCCAGCAATGCTGCCCTCTCCAAATGTTGTACCTTTGAATACCACGTATCTTTCATCAGAGCCTTCTGGCAGGCCAGACCTCAGGAACTGAAGCTCAGTGATTAAATGGGTATTTAATTATTTAGTGATTAATTTGGTAATTCAGTAATAAATAATCCAGTATTTAAACGGGTATTTTATTATTTACTCGGCTCCATCAATGGCATGATCCCCTTGCAAGGGTGCCTTGGCCCCACAAAATCAAGAAACCCAACCTGGGAACCTCCATGCAGAAGAGAGAGAAATGGGTCCCAGATGCTAAAACCAAATTATTTATAAAGAAATATGAGTGACTGAGGAACCAAAAGTTTATCAAACTCAGGAGAAAAATACTTTGATTTTGAATTTTTCTGTATTAAATGCAATGTTCATTGGAAACTTTTTATTTTTATATTGACAGTGTTGTTTCCTATATTATTTTACAAAATAAACAGGACAGAAGCAGCTCATCATAGCTCTTAGGTGTTCTCATCAAATCTGATTTACCCTGGGTGAATTAAATTTTAAGAACAACCTACTCTTATGGCTATGCAAATTTAATCTGAATTATAAGCAGATAGAGGTATTCATATGAGTCATTTTCTTCCTTGGAACTGAGTGAATGAATCTCAAAGCTGCAAGCATTCTTCATATATTTTAATCCTTTTCTCTCCTAATGCCATTTTCCTCCCCAGTGATATTTAGGATAACTAGAGTGCCAGCATCCAGTTTGAAATACTTTTTGAAAGCATTTGACATTTTCCTGAATCTTTTTCAACTGACTGCCAGTCTAGAGAGACATCTCTATCAGCCAAGTAGCTCTGAAGCTGCCAAATTCCTCTGAAATCACTGCTCATTATTAATATCAGTGTTTCAGAAAGCCCCAGCCCACTGACCTTGGAATCCCATGGCAGGAAGGGGCCCATTGA
Organism: Nicator chloris; assembly: GCA_013400495.1. Lineage (NCBI taxonomy): Eukaryota > Metazoa > Chordata > Aves > Passeriformes > Pycnonotidae > Nicator > Nicator chloris. The sequence goes on from WAAE01020110.1 coordinate 84,227, forward strand.
TAATTTGTGTTGCCTTTTATCTATGCCTGCACCTGAAAATTGTTTATGTGAATCTTTTTTTAACTCCTTGGTGATCAAACCTTTATAATCTCCTCAGATGAGGCATCTAATGCTCCATTTCTCCTGCTGTGAAATGGCTTTCCCAGCAGTCAGCTGAAGCCCTTGCTGGAGCAGCCTCCCAGCTCTGGAAGGCTGGAAACAGGGAAAAAAGGCTTTTCAGATATAAAAAAGAGGCTCTTTTCCAGGAGAACTGTCCATGGCACCGTGGCACTATTACATATACACAAACATAGAGCCGAGGAGGTGATAACCAAAAAACTGACACCTGCAGAGACAGCCAGGCTGAGACACACAACCCACAGTGAGAGGGGAAAGGGGTGACAAGTGACCAACTGGGGAAATAAACTTCCACTTCTCCAACTCAAGAGCAGCGCTAAACCATCAGAGAAAATAAAATTAAAAAAAAAAAAAAGGGAAAAAGAAAAAGTTCAGGATTTTGTTTTCAATTAAGCTGTTTCCTAACAGGCTGAGGGAGTGTGCACAAGAGTTTGTAAATCAATAGTGACTTGCCAAGGGGTTTCAGAGGAGCTGACAGCCAGCGGGTCCCTGCTCAGTAGTTTGTCACCCTGCCCGGCTGTACAGTGAATCAATCAAGGCAGTGATGAGAAAGCTGGTGGGGGAAGTGACAAAGGCAAAAGAATTGGATTATTATAACCATGTGCATAGCCTGATTTTTTTTTTTCCTAGATGATTAGAAAGCTACACATGGAAATGAACTATTCAGGACAAAGGATCATGCACTCACATGGAATTTATCAGACTAGTCAAGACTCCTGATTTCCTTCAAAGACAAAAACCCAATCATTTTTCTATTTCAAACTGTAATATTTCAGCTGTACGACCAGTCTGACCCTAAAAGTTCTGAAGAGTTTTCTGATGAAATCCAGCCTTGTTCACTCACTGTTCAGCTTCTTCCCTTTTTGAAAGAAATTTTAAACTCACTTTCACCGTGCACAGCTCAAGTGCAAAAAGATGCACAAAAGCAGTCCTGGCTTCCCACCTCCTGCTTCCCTGTCCCTGCTGTCAGGATGTCCCCACAGGCCATCCCCAGGAGGGGCCACAGTTTCTTGGAAGGGATCTGCAAAGGAGTAGGGAATGTAGTGGAAAAATGTGACAGGTTTAGTCTGAGTCACAAATCATAATTAAAAAACCCACAAACATGGAATCATAAAGCCATTTAGGCTGGAAAAGACCTCCAAGATGATCAAGTCCAACTTTTGACTGAACACCACCAATCCCACCAAACCATACCACAAGGTGCCACCTCCACTCGTTTTCTGAACACTTCCAAGGCTAAAGATTTCACCATTCCCTGGGCAGCCCATTCCTGGGCTCAACCATTCTTCCAGTGAAGAATTATTTTCCTAATATCCTTATTCTACCGATCCAAGGAATCTGCAAATACAGCACTTATATGGATATGGGAAGACCATGATTGGCTCTAATGAAAGCCACTAGTGAAGTTTGCTATGCACACAAGGGCAAAGCACTTAACCAAGTAAATGTGACGTAAAACACACACTTTAAAAATTGAGTTAATTTAGAGCTAAATGTGGGATATGATTTGTACAGAAACATACAGGTACAGCAGAGCTGTGGCTTGAACTATCCTGGTCCAGGCCACTGGATACAGTGAATTCACAAGTCCGATATCAAAATGATTATGAGACCTTTTAAAATTATAATTTCAGTTTCCTCACAAAAGTCTGTGCCTTTATGGTTGGCTTTTGTTTTTTCACTGGAAATTTTTGGTTCTTGTTCCTTGCCTCAATTTGATTATGTCTGTGTTTTTCAGGATGTTTCACACCTGACAGGGGTAATTTTTGGAACAGGATAAATCTACACTAAATACAGTGAATATAACAAGGCAACACGGTGTATATTGGGAGGATTCATCCATCACACATATTTCCTGGGATTAAAGCTAAGTTTGCTTAACCAAGTGAAAGAAGAGTGAGGGTTGTTTTGTACAGTTCAGTGAAGACATCTGCCTGCAGAGCAACAGAAAAAAAATATATGTGTGAAAAGTGAGGATACCTACAAAACAGTGCATGGATACCAAGAACAGCACTGAGATACAGCTTCACCTGCCACCTCTGCTGCTCTGAATTCTTTTCAATAAAGACATAAGCAGAAGAGAAATGAGAAATAAACAGAAACATAAATAGAAGGGAAATAATAATAAAAACTCTGTTACCTACACACTGGAAAAAATTACGTTAGTTAGATCAGTCAGAGGAAAAGCAGTAAGACAGAGTAGGAGGGAGGGATGTAAAGTAGTGAATGAGAAACACCAAAGTAGGACTGACTGACAGATCTTGGTGTTTTGTGCACAACTCTTTGAACAAGACAATTAATCAAAACTGAAATAAATGTCAAGGAATCACTGTAAACCCTGTATTCAACCTTGTCTTCACACATCTGACACCTGGAGCCCAGGCTTTTTGTAGAACAGTTCTGTCCTCAGTTCAGTTTAGTGAGAAAACAGCTGTTGTGCTGTAAGAAACTGCATGAAGTAAGACCATAAAGCATAAAGGAACTTAAAATATATAAAAAAGAATGGAATGGAATGGAATGGAATGGAATGGAATGGAATAGAATAGAATAGAATAGAATAGAATAGAATAGAATAGAATATGGAATATGGAATATGGAATATCGTGAAAAGGACCTAAATGGATCATCAAAGCTCCTGACCCTGCAGAGAACAATTCCAAGAATCCCACCATGTGCCTGAGAACTTTGCCCAAACAATTCTTGAGTTCTGTCAGGCTGGTGCTGTGATCACTGCCCTGGGGAGCTGTTCCAGTGCCCAGCCACCCTCTGGGTGAAGAAACTTTTTCTAATACCTTTTTCCTAATAAACCTGCCCTGACTCTAGCTTCATGCCATCCCCTCAGGTGTTGAGGCAAATATAGACACAAAAAGACATGTCTGCCCTCCTCCATTAAGTAAAGAAGGCAAATTATCAAGAATAAGGCCTAGAAGAAAGAGAGACCAGCATTTTCCTGCTGAATGACAACTCCTTGGCATTTCACTTTGAAGAGAAATCAGTCCCAGCTATCATGGGTGTGCACTAACCAATAGATAATTGCATTTATTCTGCTTGCAAGGTCACTTTGAACCTTGGAAAGGACTCCAACACAAAAGGATGGGGAGGCTGCTAGGCAGAAAATATTGCTCAATATGATGTGTAACACAGGACAGATGATGCCAGGAGCTGAGCAAGGGTCACATGAACACATCTGAGGGTGTTCACTGTTGTGTAGGCTCACGAGAGAGGCTGTGAAAACAGGCTGTAAAACCCACAATGCATACCGAGGGAAATCCTATTCTGCCAAGGGACAAATTAAACTGCAGAGTAGCAACCTATTAGTTATTAAAAACAATGAGCATTTCTTCACTTTTTGCTGGAACATCTACTGCTAGTTACTTTTGGCTACCTGCACCAGCATTATCTGTTGACATTAACTGTTGACACAATATTTCTAACACATTATCTTTCCTCCCTCCTAGATTTTTCTTTCTAGTATGAAAAAATGTGTAATTACACATCTAATGAACAGCAGTTTCTGCCTCATTTCTGGGAGCTGCAAGGATGCAGCAGCATAGTCATATTTCAAAGACCAATTATAAAATCATTACCAATTATTGTCAAGTAAAAGCCAGCTATGATGTCAGCTTCTCTAGAGAGCTTTGATGCAAAAGGGTCTTCCTTTTGGAGGTAGTGTGGGATGTATTCCTCCTGGGAAGAATTGTTGTGGTCTGGTGCCATCCCACTCATGTCCAGTTAAGTGCCTGAAAAACAAAAGAACGGAGTTTGCGATAGATCACAGCTGCTGCTAGAAAATGTGAAGATATTTTTGTGCATACACAGGATCCGTCTTCCCATCTTCAATTCTGCTCTGACACTCCCAGGGCATTTCAGGATACCATTCAAACTTGCATAAAGCATCGTGCCATGGTTTAGGTCATGACTTACTTTATCCAAGAACATCATTATTCACATGGGACCACAACAGGAAAAAGGCATCAAGCAGCTGGAGAGTGTGTCCTGAGGAGGCCACGAGGATGGTGAAGGCTCTGGAGGGGAAGCCTTTGAGGAGCAGCTGAGGTGGTCTGTTCAGCCTGGAGAAGAGGAGACTGAGGGGAGACCTCACTTTAGCATCCTCATGAAGGGAAGAGGAGGAGCAGTGGCTGATCTGTTCATTCTCATGACCAGTGGCAGGACTGGAGAAAGGCTGGAGCTGAGCCTGTGCTACTTGTCTCTGTCTATACATGTGGTTATCACAATGCCAAGAACCTGGGCATTATCTGCAAGGCAGTCCCAGCAATTTCTTTGTATCCTGAGGGGCACTATGCCTGCAAATGGCAGCTCTGCAAATTTTACAGATAAGTGAAAAATTACATCCATAAATTCTCCTTAGAGTTCCTTAGTTGTGGTGTTCCAACGCAAATAATTTGTCATGGCCACGGTTATAAACAACAACTGGCCATTGGAATTGTGAAGCAGCAGGAATATTAAAGAGTAGAGTCATCTAGGAGGCTTGTTGGGTTTTCTTTCCATTTTCTTTGGTGTGGAAATCGGTTATTGAGGTCAAACGTGTTAATACAAATAAAGGGAACCCAGGTAGGGGAAAATGGGAATCTGTCAAATACCCATGAAAATCATCCCTCCAGGACAACTGGAGAAGTAAAATGAGGAACTCCTGCATAAGACAAAAACCTTTCTGCCATGTTTGAAACCACCCAGCCAGGAGTTATTTAGGGACACCCCAATTCCTCTTGCTGGTGCTTGCTGGGGCAGGAATGGCACTCATGACCTTAGCTTGACTCAGGGCTTCCCTAACTTTTTCTGTGGGACCTGGGACAGGCTGTGAAGCTCTAAATTTTTCCCCTCAAAAGTTCAAATTGGAGGGAGACTAAATGAGAAACAAAAATTGTGTCTTTGTTTTACTCATTTGCTCTCTCTTCTGCATCTTGAAGACAGGCAGTCTTGTCCACCTGTGTGGCCAGGTACACCCATGTACACCTGAAGCACTCACAACCCTCTCCCTACTCTCCTTCTAGCTTTGGAAAAAAAAAAAATGAAAGATTTTACTGAAGGGGATTGAACAATGAAGACATACTGCTACTCTAGACATGGGAGAGAAGAAAAAGTCACCCAGGCACATGGCTCCAAGCAGAATTAACTATTTAAAGTTCAGCAGCCTCATTGTCTTTCTTTCATTTTCTTTCTTTTTTTTTTTTTAGTAAAGAAAAAAGGTGGATTAATTAAAAAATAAGTAACTTTTTTAAAAATTCACTGTTCCAGACAGCAGAGCAACCATTTAGGTTTGGATCAGGTACTCTGGTACAGCAGCCTGGACAGACTGAAAAGACCATCTTGTCCGAAAGGATGGACTAAAGCATGAATCTGGGAAATAATCAGGATCATCCTGTCCATCCTATCGTAGCCACAGGTCTTGATCCAGGTTCCACCTGGCCTTTAAAAGAATCCTGATGCTTTTCCACCCCCCAGCTTGCACAGTCCCACAGCTCCTCCGTGGCTGCAGCATCTGAACCTTGCGGGTGGCTCAGGTGACGCAAATGGAAAGGCACATCAGGGACCTGTCAGCACAAGTTGGGTTTGATACAAATATCAGAGTGTTTCAGGGCATGTTCCTCTTCTGAGCCACAGGAGAACCTCCCACTCAAGTCAGTACCAGGTGGCTCACAAGGACAATATTTTGCCAGGTCCAAGTGTACAAAGAAAGTAGCTTTAAATAGGAAATTTCAGCTTCTGTGTATGTCAAACCCAGCCAGAAGTGCAGACACTGAGATTTTTAATCTGCCTTAAAGCAAAGGTGCAGGTTTGCCAGACAAATCACAGCCTTGGGACAGGAGAGAGCCCTCTCTGGTCCACCTAGACATGGAAAATTTTGCTGCTTCATTTAATATGAGGTGTTTACCTGCTTGCAAATGTTAATGTTGTGACAGACTATCCTCTCCGGCTGCTGAAAAAGAAACACTTTATCTCAGCTTTAAGCAGAGAGAGCACATTTTTTTTTGAAAATATTCAACAAAAATAAAAGGAAATTAATCTCTAAGTTCCAAGTAGGTAAGCAATCTTTCCTTATTATTTTAAATCATGTCTGGTGAATTAAGAATACATTTCAAATATAAGAAGATAAAGAAGAACTCTACTTGATTTACACAAAAACTGTTAGTGATAGACAATGCAGGGGTTTAATACTCAATTATGGCTTTAAAAGATGTTCATCATCCTGGTTAGACAGGAATTAACTGTGCCCCCCTAAATGAAACTTTATTCCAGAGTCAATCTTGCTTTTAGAGTGCATAAGAAAGAAAAGTGTGTAATTAACAGGGCAGAATAATTAGCCCTCTCATAATTCCAAATCAAGAAAAGCCATCATCCCAATCAGCATCTGCTGTCTAAATATTGGGTAAAAAACGTGGAGAGGGATAACTTTCATACTAGTAGGCAAAACCTAGCAAATGTAGGGGCTCACAAATGTATTATTTCAGGAGCCAAGATTTGAACTGCCAACTCTGTTGGTTTTATTTATACATATGTTTCATAAGGTATTGCCGTATTAAATGTCTGATAAAGGTCATAAATCTTCTGATACATAGCTCCTAAAAGTTAATGAGTCAGCAATGAGGACTATAAAATGTTATTTTAATAGAAACACAAGTGATCCATGCTTGTACCAATCCTCATCGCTTGCAAGTTCCTGGGAACTCCTAAAACATTTTGGGAAGTTACAAGTGGGAGGTGCAGCAACCCAGGCTCAAAGTATTGTGTCCTCTTACATGGAGCTTAGACAAATATGGGTACACAGTGGCAAAATCTGAAATCCTCAATCTAAGCCAGTAAGAATGTAAATTAGTAAGAAATCTTAATTAGTAATTAATCTAGATTAGTAAAAAAACCATCACTGTGCTTATGTTAGCCAGCCCAAAGTGGATGTACCCAATTTATGTACGACATAAACTGGTATGAAGTGGGGAATGCATTTTTGTAAATTTGTAGGCAAATGAAGGAAATACTGATGCCAACCATTAAAAAAAATCTGAAAAAGCAAAAGCATATTGTAGCTCAATGACAAAAGTTATTTAGCACAGGAAACAGGCAGTGTGTACTGAGTGCCACAGGAACCCCAGGAACTGAACTATTCTCAGATGCTGTCAAAATCCTCTGTGAAAGTTACTGTGGCAGGAATGCTTTAATGAACTTGACAAGAGAGCACAAGAAGTCAAATATTATTTCCAAAGTCATGGCCCACAGAGAAGTGTTACAAGTATTTATAAAAGCAGATTAATGGCAGGGGATAAATGGCAAAGTGAAACAAGAGATGTCCACAGACCCAGAGTCACCTCATAGAAAGAGTCAGTAGGGCTTGTTAGAAACATTAATACAGCTAAATTGATAACACTATCAATTGTGGCAATTAAGAAAATAATTTTCTGTGCTCTCACGATATGTTAAAAACAATAAAACTATGAATAATTTTATCTCAGTCAGTAAAAGACAAAAGCTAAAAGAATAAATTAGTGTCAGCAAATATTATCTTTTTAGGAGGAAAAAAGGAAATTATCTCCTAATTTGTCCAGTGACATCCATTTCTCAGTATCTCCACAGCAGAGTTAGTCTGCTCTCAGTGCCTGCTGCATCCCAGCTCACACTGTCAAGTGTCATGTTTATCCTAAATTTCCCCTGGGTATTTTGAGGAGGACTGGGGCTGTGGAAGCAGAGACAAAGGTCCCAGTGGGCATTGCCTTGTCCTGTCACACCATCCTGGCAGCTGCTCTGCTGACACAGAGCCTGGTGACTGTCAAAACTCACGTCTACCACACACATCCTTAGGCANACATTAGCCTCCGCCACATCTCTGCTGTGCCCTGCCAAGCCCATCCCATCCCATCCCATCCCATCCCATCCCGTCCCATCCCGCCTCATCCCACTGCTGCATTTGTGTTAATAATGATATAAAACAGTAAATTTGGTATGTCTCATGTTTCTCACACAAGAGAGATAAAGAGAAGCTGTTGAAACAACAACTTTTGGTTTGTTGACACCAGGAAAACACTTCATGCTCACCTATCACAGAAGATCCTCCCAAACAACCTAATGCAACATCCCACAGGAGCCCTGGAAGGGCAGGGGCGAGGGGAAAGCTGCACTCAGAAAACAGAATCATAGAATGGTTTGGGTTGGAAGGGACCTTCAAAATTATTCCACTCCAACCCCCCTGCCATGGGCAGGGACACCTTCCACTATCCCAGGTTACTCCAAGCCCCATCCAACCTGGCCTTGAACTCTTCCAAGGATGGAGCAGCCACATCTTCTGTGGCAACCAGCTCCTCACTGCCCTCTGTGTATGTGGTCCCCATCTCAGGCTAAACACCACTCAGGTGTTTTAAATAAAGCCCTGGTTAGGAGTTTCTATTTCCTTTCAGTTTCAAGACTATGCAGTAAAATTTATTACCAGGCTGTTAAAAACATGCAATAATTTTTAAAAATAGTAATTTAATGTCTGCAGCTACTTTCACTTTCCTAGGCAGTGCAGACCCACAGCAGTGGATCTGCAGAGCAAAACAGCTGCTGTTGAGGACCTTCATTTTACCAAGGCTGTACACTTTTCAAGAATTAAAAAGAAAATGGAAAAATATAAAGAAAAAAGTAAATGGTAAGCCTGTTTATAATTGATTCCTTGATTCTGGTTAATAACCATAGATTAAGACCCAGGCTCCCAAAACATATTTTGTGACATAAGTGCCTCATGCAGTGTGGTAGGCACACTTGGACAAGCACTGGGAAACAGGCCAGTTATCAAGGACTGGGGTTTTTTTTTTTGGTTTTGCTGCCTCAGAAGACCAAAAGATTCCACATTGGTCTGTCTCTGTCCAAAGCTGTCGCACCAGGACACGAAATAAAGAGACGTGGACTCGGAGAGCTTCCTAGCACTAAAAAGGATTTATTTACATTTCCAACTCCTTTATCCAGTATTTCAAAAAGGCCCAGTGATTGGTAGGTAAAGTTAACACCTCTCCAATCACATTGGTCAAGACAGATGTCCATCAGAGAAACTCCTCCTCTAAGAAAGAATGTAAACAAGATAAAACTACATGTAAACAAATCTGTTATTTATCAAAAGTGCGTGAAAAAAGAATCTTCAAAGGTAAAAATCAGAAGGCTGAAAAAACCACGGTGACACAAAGCTGAGGGCTGAGAGCACTGCACCACAGGCTGCCATCCAGCCCATCTCCTGACCCTCTTTCCAGCACAGAATGTGCTGGAAGGCCCCCAGTGCCTGTGAAAACAGATTTAAAACCACAACAAAAGAAACCAACTCGCTCTCATTATTAGAAATGGGTTTGTGATTATATCAGTGCTGCAGACACTCATCTTTAATTAATACACAATTCCACTTTTAAATAATATATTCTTTAAAATGGAACTGTTCCACTATAGCCAACCACAAGAGATACAAACCCCTGACTCAGACACGATAAAATTTCAATATCAAGCCTCAAAACTTCGATTAAAGAAAAAAAATGTGATTTGAGGTTTCTTGTTCGGCCTAATCAATGCAGCTTTGTCAGCCCTGCATCAGTTTTGTTCCCTGGTCTCTCCTCATCTCACTGGGGGTGTTTCAACATGTCCTTCATGGCCTGGCCAGGCTGTTCTTACCATCTCACCTGCACACCATCCCCACCTCCTTCAGGATAGAAGTCGACCACATAACAATGCTTACCTTCCTCACCTCTTCCTCCTGCAGGGAGGGCACAGAAGGAGAGGGAAGAAAATCTTGGCTGTTGCTACAAAGCACCTGATGTTTTTCCTAAGGTTTAGGCAAATCCAGGGCGGTTTCACACAGATTTGCCAAAAGCATGATGTTTTGCAGGAGATGAGTGACAACAACCAAAAGGACCTGACTGCTACCGGTCATTTGTCACAGAATCACAGAAGAGAGTGGTTTGGGTTGGAAGGGACCCTAGAGATCATCTTGTTCCAACCCCTACCATAGGGCAGGGACACCTTCCACTAGCCCAGGTTGCTTCAGAGATCCACCCAACCTGGACTAGAACACTTCCAGGGATGGGACATCCACAGCTTCTCTGGGCACCCTGTGCCAGGGCCTCACCATCCTCACAGTAAAGAATTCCTTTCTGATATTCAACCTAACCCTGCCCCAGGTGGTTTATTTCCATTATTTGTCTGGCACTGACATTTGGTTTCAGGGTTTTGCAGACCCCTTGGTGGCTGGATCACAGCAGGCACAGCACAAGATTTTCCATGTCCCAAAAAACTCCAGCCTGTGAGGTCTTTAGGTCCCATATCCCTCAACAGCATCACCTGGAGAAGGTGGGAACCTCAGGGTAACTGCTGCCTCGGCATCTCTAAACCACTGACACAGCCTGTCCTGGCTGGGGTTTTGTCCATTTATAACTCACCAGACACCAAGCCTTTGCCACTGCCCACATTTCCATCCTGGTGTACCTGTTTTCCC